>DWAO01001149.1:0-20327 GCA_018230605.1 Heliconius congener
TAGGGGGAGTAGAAGATGCGCGTACCGCCTTCTTCTACCCCCTGGCCTACGGCGGCGGAGCGAGTCTGCGTTCGAGCTGGACTCGCGCACCCGCTCCGCGGCCTCCTTCAATGCGATTACTAAATCTCTTAATTCGGCCCTGACTCAACACAAGGTCTCTAATTTTAATGGAAAGCAAAGAATAATTTTTTAATACTACTTAATACTGAAGAAAAAATAATAATAATAACATTACATTTCAACCGCTGCTTTACAAATATAAGTGTGATTAAATACTAAATATATTTTATTTTTTAGATACTTGAGGTCAACCTTTACTATGGCAATAAGACATTTTAACCCAGATGTACTAGTATACCTTGGGGACTTGATGGACGAGGGCTCTATTGCTACTATGGCAGAGTTCCATGGCTATGTGAAGAGATTAGCCGATATATTTAATGTATACTATCCAGTTGTTGTAAGTACTTTATAAGTTTGTATATTATTTTAGTTTTAAGCTTTTTTCCGATGAATTTGAGACATTGTGTGTCGTTGAAGTTAATGTCAAAGCTAAAGTTAATGAATTATTATTTATTAACATTTTCATTTCTACGCTCTGGCACCAAAGCAGAAAGCCCGACGTTGAGTTAAAAAGATATGGCCGTTTATATCGCAAAAAACGCACTTCGACACTATAAAGGTAATCAAAAGTAATAGGCTACTTCGGGTTGACCTAGAATTATGAAATTTGGCACCTAGCGTCTACAGGTAGTACTAGTTTAGGAAAAATCTGAAAACTATAACACAACTAACTAACATTTGTGGTTAAATCCTAAAAAATAATAACCTTAAAAGACAGCAAAATTTGATTTTAAAATATAAAAGCGTTGTGGCTGAGCTTAGTTTGAATTTCAGAAAAGCTCGTGACCTCCAATTTTTGTACGGAACCCTCGGTGGGCGAGCCGAACTCGCGCTTGTCCGGTTTTTATTTGTTATTATATTTTATTATTTGTTACAATACTTTTTAATAAATATGTTTTATTTTATTTTAGCAAGTATGGCTTCCCGGTGACAATGATATAGGTGGTGAAAATGAACCTATAAGACACGACAAAGTTGCCGAATTTAATAGGATTTTTAATCAACCCTCCGTAATTAGCTACAAAAATGTAACTTTTTACAAAGTTAACTCAGTAATGTATAAAGTACCTACTGGACCTGACGATCCAGATTTGAACGTGAAAATTGGTGTTTCTCATTATCCTGTCGCTTCTAAAGGTGTTTATGGGAAACAGGTAAGAGAGGTTCAATATATTACAATTTTTTTTTAGTTTCAAGTTTTATCCTGCATATTAAAGTATGCAAACGAAACAAATTGTGGCACAGTTCAACAGCGTCTGACTGTCAACACCTACCATATGTACAAATAAGGATGGAGTTGCAATTTTTTTGGATGTTATAATAATTTATAAGAAAGCAAAATTTAAAAGAGGCAAAGCCTTAGTAGTACAATAAATGATGTCTTATAAATTATGTTTACTGTGGTATGTTTTTGAAGATATTATATGATTTTTAAACTTTGCGATTAGTAAATATTATATATAAGTTTAGCAAACTGTAAATACAACATTATTTTGATATATTTTTATGTAAATATATATATGTATTTCATTTTACAGGTAAATAAAGCGATACATGCTGACATATATTTCTGTGCACATGAGCATTTATCAAAATATGTGAGACAGAAGAAGAGTTTTGAGTCTAAAGAGACTCATCTTTTTCAATACAATGACCCAATATTAAACATTGCTTTGGACAGTGAGTGGTTGTATGAAATATTTGTACCAACATGCTCTTATAGAATGGGGACTAGCAAAATCGGATACGGGGCGGCTGTAGTTGGTGAGTTAATGATATTAATGTCATTCTCTTTCAGTATTTTAGTCTCTAGTTAACAATTTTTCTATTTTTTGCTCTTGAGTGGCCAGTTAGTGCGATGTGTTTTTCAACTTATTAATGATATATATAGAAAGAAAAAATTTAATTCTTGTCTACTTAATTTATTATTTTTTTGTTTCTAAATATTCTAGGGTGATCATAGCCCAGGTGGCTCCGCCCTTCCTCCCGCCCATGGAAGTGGGTAAATGATAATTTTAGACATTTCCCTGGTTTGGCACCAAGATATCATTAATGAGTCATAGTCATAACACATCAAAATTTAACTATAAGAATTACTGCAATGCGTGTACTCGTGCAAATAATAATAGTTTTTGTTTCATCAAAATCTGGTTAGGATTTATAGCGTTGTAAAGTTTCACCGCAGTAGCTGGCGGCGTCGTGTTTACGTGCATAAAATGTAAATATTAAATATTTTATTTCTTCGAGCGGGGATCGAACCCACAACCTGTTGAGATTACAGTCACACGCTTGTATCTTTGCGCGAAGGCTGGTCCCTAGAGACTATACAATATTTCTTTATTTACTATAAAAACAATTGAATTTATAGTGAAAAAAATAAAAACAAAAAGAATCTTTTTTCTCGAGTTACCTAATTTTTATATATGCTAATAATAAAAAACGTTGGTGTGACTCGTTCTCTTCATTCTACATGTATATTAAAATATATTAGCGGGGTAGACCCTGTATCTGAGAAAAAAGAACAACTTAAAAAATTATAATATTAGCATTTTTTTTCCAGAAAATCAACAACTAAAATACACCGTGTTTTGGTCTCCACAAAGGTTTCCTAGTTTATTTGCGTATTTGTTTATATTAATTGCCATTTTGTTATATATATTTGTTTTTTGTTGTATGCGTTTGCTCTCTCGACAGGCTTTAGTTAAAAGTGAAGATATACTACCACTTTTGCATAGAACGTAGGTTAAGAATGCAATTTTGTTTGAAATTGTTTTTGTTTTTTATTTGTATTGTTTATTTAATTAATTTTATGTTATAATAGATTTTTTATTATAATCAATTATTTTTGTAATAAAAAAAATACATATTTGAGTTTAATATTTGTGAAGAATTAACGAAAATTAAACTATTTATTTATAATATTATATCGAATAAAATGTAGAATAACAAATTCAAATTTAAGTATACTAGAATATTATATATTCTATTTGTACATAACTCAGAATTATGTCCATTTTGCAAGAAACTTGGATTTTTTAAATATTGCTAATTTTAATTGACTAAAACTGGAAAGCCTAATATTGAGAACTGTATATTATTATACAATATTTTTATTAACGTAAAGTGTTAAGAATTTATATTTTTGTTTATTTCTAAAGTATATTTTATACTATCATATATATGAAATAATGTAATTTGGACAGTTACATGTATGTAATAATAATACTTAAATTTACGCGTTTTTAATAAAATAATATTTTATTAAATACATGTAATATATTAAATACATATATGTATATGATATTTTAAAAATATCAAATATCTAAATCACAGATCCTGTATACCTAAATATATACCGATTTTTTTAATAACGTTTCTGTCCAATGGCCTTTTATTAAATTTTATACAAGAAAAACTTTTTAAGCTATGTTTTACAATACCAGTAACTGTACCGCTACCCAGAATCGAACAAAACTTCAATTGAAAGAAATTAATAAATTATAAATGTAATATATATTATAAATAGTTTCACATATTGTTTTAAAAACAATTATACATTTTATTAGACATTTTGACGAGAGAAATTTTAAATAGTAATTATAATATAGATAATAGAATTCTGTGTACTCATAGAAGTAATGTGCCAATATAAAGACTGCGTAAGACCAGACAGTACGGTCGACAAGTCGTGGAAGCCTTCCGGAAGGAAATAATCAAAAGTAGTAAAAATATCAAAATAAAATCTGCCATCCACAGTGAACTACAGGGCGGTCACGACTCATCGTCCGTACTCTAGATGATAAATAATGTAGAAAGTAGTCTTTGGGACCATTTTGTTATATTTTTTTGTTACTTATAATGGAAAATTGTATTTATTTATGACACCCTAAAAGAATTGTGAAATTGTAAAAAAAATAAATATTTGCTTAATTATATGCTTTAATATATGTTTTATTTGTTATTCAAGTTATAAGACTAGAAATGTAAATTTTTATGTAACTTTATTAAATCTTCTTTTCCTCTGTTTCACGCTGTATCCCACTCGTAGCACTTGGCATGCGTGGGCGGCATTGCGTGTTGCGGGACGATTCTCCGAGAGCGAATCGAACCCACAACCGTCGTGTTTACTGTACGCATGCTTTTGAACCACGGCGGCCTCAATCTTAATTCTAAACAGGATGGAAGCGTCTGTGCTTTTTTTACAGGAACGGCATATAATGTAAAATATTTCAAACCCATACCCAAAGAAATTAATCAAGATACCTCAACAGTTTAGATCTAGGATTGTATTTATTCATTTCGCAATGTTTATTCAAACTGTATTTCATGTCACGCAGTTACGAATAAATACCAATAACGTAAACATCTACTACAAAAATACTACTAAGCGTTGCCGTTCTGCCACTTTTCATTCTCAAAAAACCTACTAGAACGAGAAAGGGTTATCTCTCGTTCTATTTTACGCAATTCAACATCGCCGCCATTGCCTACGACTCGATTTCTTGAATGATGCCTGTGCGGCGTTATCGCTTTGATAGGTTTGTGTCTATGTCCGTCATTCTTAGCAAAAGGCGTTTTATTTTATAAAGATAATTTTGTTAATTATTTTGTTTCATTAAATCATTTTTTCGTTTTAGGAAAAATATCTTTTTTTAATTGTAATGAGTTTTTGTAGAGTAGTTAAGTGTGGTTTCATTTAAAGTGGTATGACGAAAACACTCTGTATATAATAATAATTCTAAGTGTCCATGTATTATGTAGAGGCAAGTTGTGGCGCAGGGGAACAAATTGTGACTGCAAATGCGACAGGTTGTGGGTTCGATCCCCACTCGAGGAGATGAAATATTTATTTAAATTTATGTTTCCATACAACAGGATAGCCAGAGGGAACCTAGTGTTGAGATACTCCATTCCTATTGGGAGACAATTTTCATGTAGTAATATTTCAAATTTTGTTAATTTATTTAACAATCCAGTTTTATTTCTTGATCTTCATATTGTATACTACATTTGACAAAGAGAATTGAGGAACAAGACAATTCATTTCCATTTTCCTCCTGAATTTGATCTAGTGTGTTGGGACAAAACCCACTACCTTACCTTGTCTGTACAATACCAGAACGAGGAAATGAAAATGTATGTGTGAACTACAATTTTAATAATTCTTTATACAAACAAATAAAACAGTTTTTAAACTCTTTTTTGTTTTTTATTTGGTTTATGAAGTGTTTTATCCACAAAAATAGTTATACAAGTTGTAAAAATCATATAACAATTTAAAATCACAAATGTTGCAAGTGGAGGCAGGAGTAATGTTTTAAAATATAAATTAATATTACCAGTGCACACATTACATATTAAAAAATATAATAAACCATTTTTATTAATCACATCTAATATAAAAGGTACAGAGTAAGTGATTGTCCTTTCTCTTTTTAAGAATATGATTTCAATTAAGTACATAAATAATATTCCAGCTACCAATACTGTGCATAAATAAGAGCAATAGCCAGCATTCGCTAAAGTCCGAGATGCTGGTCTATATATATTGATAATATATGAAATTATAAATAGTATTGAATCCAGTATTACAAGTTTTTTAAGTATACAGTATCTTAAAATTGTATTATTGACCAGCAATTGTCTTAAATAGGCAGCGAATAAATACAAGGCCACATAACCCAAGTTTGATGTAACACCTTCTCTATTGGCATCTATTATAGAAATTCTTGGCTGATCACTGAAAACCCAAGCCTGTAGCCCTTTATACAGCAAAAACTCATGGAAAACTATTGCTAAAATGCTTAAAAGTAAAGCTTTATTTGTTAATACTAGCAAAATACTTGAAAGTAATTTGCATACTGCAAGAGTAAAGAAAAAATTCCAATGAACACCATATTCACTGATATGTTCATGATAATCTAATTGTTTAACTGTGAAATATCTTAATACACCGAGACATAAAAGAGTTAAAATAAACTTGGAATTTCCTTTCAATACTGCTACGTAATTATTTTTATTAACGTTTTTGTGTACAAGTCCACTTATAAGCACAAACAGTCCAACCCCTGTGTCCATTAAGCTAAAACCATATTTTTCAGTTTTCGCTAAATGCCTCGGAAAGTCTACAAAATCAACTGCCAATATACAAAATCCAGTTATAAGGTAAGTTAAGCCCCTAAGGCATGATATGGACCTAATTCTATCATTGTCGTAGATGTTTCTGCCACTCATTTTGCTGACAATATGCAAATAATCATATCTTTTTATGGTTTCTTTGAGTAACATTAGAAACGCTCCAATATTTAAGTGATAAATATAATCTGACAAAAATGTGTGAGCCATTATCATTGTTAAGACAATTATGAAATATTCCTTTAGATAATTAGTTGCTTCTCTTCTTTGCTGAATTGCACAAAACAATGTACATTGTAACGTGAAGAATACGCAGAAAAACGTATGCAATGCCGTCGAACCGTGGTTGTTTTGCATGAAAGATTCGTGGTACACCTTGTATTCCGAAGAATTCATTTTTAAGTTTTATATATTTAAAAACTTATATTATTTTTACTGCATCTATTTAAATACAGTTAATATATTAAATTAACAATAAACATATTAAATTATGTTTTAAACTGTACTATTATTATTATTATTTCTACTTTGTTTTTTAAGGCAATGTAATGATTTTTAAATGTTAGATAGTATTTCAAATGTCAAAAACAATTTATCTATCCCACTTGTCAAAACATCATAGCTTTTTCCACCGTTGAATGAAACGTTATGAGAAAAAAAATGTCCAATGAAATTATAATTCGATATGGATTTAATCATAATTTTAAACATATTTTCGCGATCTTTATAATGAAGATATACCACGCTCTCTTTACTTTTTTCATGTAATACGATAAACGCTTGAAATTTAATCTCGATTCTCGGCTTTCATTGTTCATCAAAGATTTTTTTTATTTAGGTATAAAATAATAAAAGTTCCACAAAATTTACACATTTTTTATTTTCTTATTATATTTAATACAAAGACTAGCTTACAACTAATTTGTAACTTATTACAACAGATTATTGTACAGTATAAATAAATTCGTTAACATTACACTTAAATAATGAATTTCGGGACCTATCACGCAATATAGGCATCAAAACTATTAAACGTGAACTTAAAATTGGTCAATGACAGTATGCAATAACAGTTATTTGGCAAATTACAAAGCTGAGCTAGAATACTGTACGCAAGAATTAAATAATCTTATTTTCTAAAGTTAGTTGTCGAAATCGTAAGGGCGCTGAGGGCGTCTCTGGACTAAGGGTATGTTAACTTCTTCAGCGGATCGGAATACTTGGGGCTGGTATTGAAGTCTGGCTGGCCTTGCTTGTTGCGCGGGGGGAGCTCTACGTGGTTCTTCTTCCTGTATCATAAGATTTTAAAATATTTCTATCAGATATGTAGTTATTTGGTTATTTATTTAAATAAAGTCAAATATGAGTATTTTTCCCAAAAGAAATAAATACCAATCGTGGTTCAGAGGCACAATCGCGTGATTTACAGGTTTACGTGATAGGGTGTTAGTTTGATTCCCACTCGAGGAAATGAAATATTTATCATCTTATTTCTTGGAGCGATATTCACGCCTCTGAGATTCGGCGGAAATTGTTCAATATTACAGTATATTCAAAATCTCACCTCTTCACCTTCTTCCTGTTCAAAACGGTCATCCCTGTACACTTCGGCAGGGTAGAACCTGTCGGAGTACTTGAGGGACACGTTTGGTTTCCTCTGGACCTCCTCTTCGTTGATGGGTCGGTAGAGGTAGTCATTGACGAAGTGGTATTTTTGAGACTTCTGGCAGATGTTATCGTGTGTAGGTGGCATGCAAATTAGATGGACCTATAAAAAGGAGCAGGATTATACAAATTACAATATATTATTATTTTACGTTAGTTTACTATTTAATACTATTTTATATTCTTAGTTTTATACTATATATTACAAGTAATATAAAAAAAATACCTGATGGAAAGTAAATCCGTCAGGACAGATCCACGAATGCTTAACATTGTCTTGACAGTAATGGAACACCTCGCAGTTCAGCTCCTGGTCAGCGTAGTACCCAGTGTTCTTGCTCACACAATCGAATTTGGATTGCTGCAATAGTTGGGAAAGACGGTCGGGCTCTTCCTTCTCTTCTTCTTCTTCTTCCAAGAGTTGCTGCTGGACTTTAGACGGGCGGTTCTCTTGAGGCTATCGAAAATAAAAAAGTTTAAGAACATGATAATTATGTTAATATGATGTCCAATCTGAGAACATATTTTACATATTTTCGCGTTTCTAGGATACTTCTAAAAATTACCAAGTTGTTACATAAAAATAAAACGATGATGTCTAATTTTTATTATTATTATTATATCATCACTGTCTTGATTTTAACTTATACTTATTTACCTTCCTATGAGGTGGTCTAACTGGTGGTCTCTGCTCCTCCACGTAGATCTGTTGTCTGGCTGGTACCTCATATTCCTGCTGTTCTTGCTGCGGCCTCTGGTAACCTGCCAGTTCAGCTAACGAAGGTGTGGGTCGGAAACCGCTAGGTAATGTGTTCGAGTAACCAGCTTGGTTATATGCTCGTGGTCTGAGGTTGCGTGTTTCCTGGTATCAAAAGGAAATAGGATATTTGATTAATTATTTTATAGTTAAAGTTTTTATTATTATTATTTTATTTTATTATGATTTAATAGTATTATGGTGATAGATAACTTTCTTTCAAAATAAAAAAAAAAAAAATCTAAAAATAAATAATCCCACACGAGCGCCCTTTTTAATTTAAATATCTTCGGATTGAGACAAAAAAATGAGGAAGAGACTCATAGGTACTAATTTATTTCTGTATCGATTTTGTACATATTTGTAAGTATATATAAAACTCATTTCGTAAATATTATTAGAATATATGTAATCAACTATGATAGGTAGATATGAAAGTATTACAAAACGTCGTCGTAGGTGGCTTTCGTTCTAACAATGAAAACTAGTACATCCCACATACATAATTATATGAAATCTGTACATTAAAGATCATAAATTATTACAAAATTCGTGTCATACCTCTTAAGGACTGAGGATATGTACCTGAGCTTATCTAAATATATTTATAGTAAAAATATTTTTATGTATTTTAGATAAAAATAATAACTTTGGAAGATATGATAATGAGGGGGGAACGGAGTGTCTTAATACTAGGTTCCCTGTTCATTTTAAAAAAATAAGTAGAATAACTAGTCATCTTTAAAATTATTTTATTTTTAAAAATAAGATAAAATGCGTATAACAAAGAATGTAATATACAATGATATCACCTTGTTTAAAGATTTACAATATAAGTATGTTTTCATATCATGCTTAATGAGATTTATAAAATATTAAATTCATAAAAAAACGACGTCCTGTTCTCTTGACTTTTTACACATAATGTTAAGAGGCTTTATTAGTTCAGTTAAATGTCGAGGTTTTTTGGATTTGATCCAATTTAAATATTACTACGAGCTATATATCAAGTAAATACTAGTGTAACTGTTATATACATACAAACGTACATACATACTCAACACGCATTGCCTCGAGAATTCGGCGAAAAGTGGGGAACGGAAGTGTCTTCATGTTGGAAATAGTGTGTCTTAACTCTAGGTTTGCAGATGCTCTGCAGCCCTTCTACGTGCGGGATACAGAGTAAACCTAAAGAAATCTATCTCTCGAGCTAGAATCGAACTCACAACTATAGCGTTCTAAATCAGACGATGAGTCCATACCACGACGGCCTCTACAATAGTTTAAAGTTAAAGTTAATAAGAAAAAACTAGTTTCAAAGTGCCTTCAGAACAGGTGCCTACATAGATAAATGGCGCAAAAACGTCAAACACTTATGTAGAAACAATAATTGTGAAATGTGCCTATTGAATAACAGGTAGGTTTCAATATCGTTACAATACCTACCTATAGCTGTTCCATAACCCTCGATACAATGGCGGTCGTGTGCGGCGGGAACGTGAAAAAATAAATACCAATAGATTGAAATATTTTTCATTGCATATCGCAACTGTTCGTGCGTGACTGTTGATTTTTTTTATTTTATAAATTTATGTAGGTGTGTCCCGGATGTTGTGTGTAAGAAAGACTTTCTTTGAAGGTAAAGCACAAACTGAAATATTGTATATGTATTAGGTAGAACCTAGCCTACCTGGCTAGCGGCCCTCCCTCTGCCTACACTGCTGTATATCTTACTTAAGAATCGATGTTATAACGATCGCGAGTACAGTCAAACACATAATTTCAAACTTCGAAATGATAGAATTTAAATTTCAATTAAATTCGTATATATACGAATCGTTATTTATAAGTCTCTCATGGTGCATTGACACAATGTCTGACTGTGAACGAGACGGTCGTGGGTTCGATTACCACGGGAAGGAATCAACTATTTTTATTTCCTCACTCTAGTGGCAAGACAAAGCGTGGCGTTAGGTTGCACCATTCAACACGCAATGTCTAGAAAAAAGGACGGGGCTTGGGGAAAGTAGTATTTCAACACTTCTTTAACCCACCCTGCTATGTGGTATTTAGGCTGATCCTATATATTTATAACCATTGTTTGACACCACCTGGTATCACAAATTTCTCACACGATGAAACTAATATATTTCTGCTTTTTGTTAATAAGAGCACGGCTTAAAGCGAAGCGACATTACGTAACGTTACATATACAGTCTTTTTCTTAGACTGTTTGTTATGTAAATTAGTTTCATGTCATATGAGCAATAGTTTAAATACTTCCAGTATTTAAACTATTGCTCATATGACATGATGAGTGTTATACAGTATAAATATAGAGTATTTTTCACCTTGACGCTGTATCTCGTGTAGCAGAGTAAGCGGAAGGAGCCTAGTGTTAGGACACTCCGCTCTCTACTTTTCTTTTCCCCGAATTATGTAGGCATTGCATTTTGAGTGACTCAACACTGATATTTGCCTCGACACCAGAAATCGAACCCATGACTGATAATCCTACTTTAAAAATATTATTGTGAATGTGAAAGTTTGTGGGGATAGATGTTTGTATAGTTGTCAAGCAAAAAGGACTGAACGCATTTAGATGAAATTTTATAGTATATTTATATGTTTAAATATAGAGTAACATATAGGGCTATAGGCCACAATTTCTGTGAAGGTTATGTATAATTTTGCTATAATATAACTAAGCCTAAGCGTGTGAAACCTTATTTTGGTCGCTAGTAAAATAATAATAGTAAATTACATAAAACGGCATAGGATACAAAAATTAAAAACGAAAATCAAAAGAGATAGTATGATAAAAGAAAATAATCGAACGTTGGTCAAATAAAAGCAGTTATAGCTTTCGATCTTATAAACTAACAAAAAATATAAAAGTAACTAATGAACTCGACTTTCTCTAGTTGCAACGCTACTAAAAACTGCACTCTCAATGCTATTTGTCTATTGATTCATTATATAGTGTTTTTTTTAACTTACTCTGCGTCCCACATGTAGCAGGCACGTATCAGAGGGAACCTAGGAACCTAGTGTTAAGACACGTGTTTGTATACACATTGCATGTTGACTGACGGAACTCAACGCCGGGCTTTGCTATGGTATCGAAGTGAAGAAAGGAAAATATTAAATATTTCATTACCCCTAGTGGGAATCGAAGCCGCAAACTGTCGCGTTTGTCACTTACCCTTTGTGCCCCTGCACCATGATGGCCTCTAGATTTTGTTTTAATGACATACTTCAGAAACAATTTTTGTATTGTGTCTAAAACAATTATATAAACTAAGTATACTCATAAAAGAAATAGTTATCATTTAATATAGGTATTTGTAAAGTCTCCTGCTTTTCGAAAAAAGAAGTCGGTTAAAAAGTATCTTTACGCTTTTACGCGCATATCCACGTAGACGGTGGAGACTTAGTGATAACATTCACAGGACATAGCAGAACATAACGCCGCGTTTCGTATATATATCGATCGTCGTTGATTGACACATATATTTAGTAGATATACATGATATAACTACTAAATATATATTTCAATCAACGACGTCTATTGATTGCTATACTTCCTTAATCTTAAACATAACGTTATGTAAGAACCAAGCCAACTTTAGGTCAAATAAGTTATGTTAGCGAAGCATAGATAGATAGGAAAACCCTATAAGTTCCCTTGTCTTACATCAGAAGATAATCATTACGGCGAATGAAAGTAAACGTTATCGATACAGGTGCGGTCCGTCGGAAGCATACCAATTATTGAGATACCTACGAAAATTGTGCTATTATGAAACATTACAACTACTTTGAGGGGCACAACGTGTGACTGTAAAATCTACTGGATGTGGATTCGATCTCAACTAGAGGAGATGAAATATTTACTCACAACTTATATTTTCATTCGCTCTGGTATCGAGTGTATCTTTGAGTTCTCTCAACTCTCTTTATACAATACTTATCTCAAAATTGAGCGAAAAACGAAGTCTTGTAACACAAGTTCTTTCTGCTTATCTTGTGATTTCAATACTTGCAGCTAAATTAATAACTAAACGACTAAATACCTCTTGATCTAAAGCCAGTTCTTCGTCTCCCTCCACTCCCGCATCAGGCACATCGTCTTCCTCTTCAGACGCGACAGCGACTCCGAGGAGAAGCAGCGCTATGAATAAACTCCACCTAGAACAAAAGAACCGATACATGAATTGAAATATACGTATTATGTATACAATGTCACCGTCTTCGTCTCAAAAATTGAGGTTGTCGTGGCGCAGTGGCGCAGCTTCTAACTGCAAAGGTGACAGTTGTGGGTACGATTTCCACTCGTTGAATGAATTATTTTTTCGCTCTTCTAACCCTTCTGTGTGTGAGATACATCATGAAGTTCCTTCATCATGAAGCTCATTCATAATTTTCTGCACAATTCCCAAAACATAGGATGTAGAGTAGCCTCAACAATAAGAAAAGACTTAACGCCGCGTTTTTGCAATATTAACAGAGTAAGGAAATTAACAATTTATTTCTTTGAGTTTGAATTATACGTCGCGATTATATTCAGACAGTAAAACGTTATATTATATTAAATACAATTAATTATTTTGTATTTCTTTTTTCTTTATTTAACTTTTCTTCCCATTATTGATATATCACAAAATATATTAAATTTTCCTAAATTATATATAAAGCGAACCGTTATATTTCTACATATTAGATAAATATAGATTATTAGAAATGTTTCATTAAAATATGGATATTTAATAATATTATTCTGAGATAAATAACAGAAATAATTAATGTAGAAAGTAGCCGTAGCAGGAAAGTAGCAGCCATGAGGAATTGTCAAATATTGATTATTATTGTGGCACCTTCGGCCAAATGCGGTAATAGCATTACGTGTTTAGAATTCACTTTCTACTGTTTTTAAATGCATTTCTAGATACCTACTATTTAAACATAATGGATGGTATAGAGAAATTATATGAAATATAGAAAATATTATAACTAACTAATGCTGTATCCTGCTCACAGCAGGGTAGGCAGAGGGAATCTAGTATTAAGACACTCCGTTCCCCACTTTCCGCCGAATTCTGGAGGTATTGCCTGTTGAGTGCGGAGGTGCGGAGCGGAACTTAGCGCCGCACTTTGCCTCAAAACTAGAGTGAAGAAAATGAAAATATTAAATATTTCATTTCTTCGAGTGTCAATCGAAACCACAACCTGTCACGCCACGACTGTCCTCACATACATAAACATGGACTAATTTCATTTAAATATATTTCCTTCTCAAATTCTTCTAGTTGCATTAAAATGCACTACATTTGCGACGTTCATTAAGTTGAGTCGTTCATTGGCAACTGTATCGTAACTCGCGATAGCGGCGGCGGCTGTGACCGCAGCAATAATGCGTTACGCTTGCACTATAGTTGCGACGGCGAACTGAGATGAGGTGTTTCTTAATTCTGTTTCAGCCCTTTTCATTTTGTATTTGAAACGCTATTTTTAATATAAAAAAAAATATTTCATGTTGTAATCGAGGTGCAGTGGAATTGTAGATTCGACAACACTCGGAGGAATTGATTATTTTAATGAAAATAATTTAACTTAAAAGTTATGTCTTATATTATGTCTTTAAATCGGCTTTACGTATTTACATTTTATAACATAGACAGAGAAAACTCACTAAGACTTACTAAGTCACTTTACTACCTCGATTTTCCATTAATTGTATAGTAGAATATCTGTATCTATTATAATTATAATTTTTCATCAAATTAATTTTGATTCCTCCATATTAATCTCTGTCAGATAGACGGATCTACTAATAAATTAAGATATTATAGAACTTTAAGCTGTATTTTTATAAACTTATGTATAGCGCAATGGTACTACACCAGATCATCAATGTGGGTTATGCTGTATAACTTTTACACATATTGCGATACAAGATTGACTGGTTGGCAGTAGGCTCGTGGGTGTGGCATGGTATTTACTCAGCTATAATTAGGTCTGAAGAAAGCAGTTGCGTAATTTAAAATTTATTATCAAAATCTCGGTTAGCACCTGGTTAAATAAACGTGTCGGTTCAAATGTTAAAGAGGAATATTGTATATTTTTATGAAGAAATTTCGTTCGTGGAGTAAGTGAAATTGTTACATTAAATTATGGTATTAGTAACTTTATTTAGTTTAATAAGCATTGAATTTCATAGGTTCTCTTTGGAACACGGAAGTGGTGTTGAATTGGGGTTGGGTTACAGCAATATCTAAAAAAATGAGAGAAAGTGGAGAACGTAGTGACTTCACACTAGGTTCCCTCTTTCCAACCTACCACTACTACAGCTGTTATATTTAATCATCAGTGTAACATGATATTCACAAAACTGAACCGTAATTGGATCTGAAGAAAGTTATTACATGATTTAAAATTTGACGCGACTACTTCTGACGTTTTATTTATAGCAGTAGCCATATTAAAATTACGCAACGGCCTTTAGAAATTGTTTTTTAGCTTCAAAAGGAGACACTCGTTACGTAAACTGATGATAAGTTGTTTAATGTGTTGACTTGCATATCTTGACTTTTCCTCGGTAATAAAAAGTAAGCTTCTTGTTTTGATTTTTAACTGGTTTTATATTGTAGCATGCGTAATAAAGTATTCGTGTCGAATTTTTTAATTTACTATGGAGAACTTATTTTTTATTGTGCTTTTTTTTGATGCCATTGATTATATTAGCATTTATGAGAATGAACGCGATGGTTCTGGGTTTGGTTCTCATTCAATGTCTTGTTTAGTTTCATGGTAGCCGTAATGATAATAAAATTTGCGGATTCCATCATTCCAAGCAGAATTTAAGAAAGTCTCCGGAAATAGAAAACATAATGATTTCCCACTAGATTCTCCCATTGAACGAGATAAATGAAAAAAAATATATATTTTCTTGAATTTAATTAAACAATACATTTGTAATATAAATAAATAAACTTGATCTGAAAATAATCACATACAACAACGCGCTTATCGGTGAGCGATCTCATAACATTGTTTGCATTTATTAAAACACATATAATGTGGAGAAAACGATTCAAAAATGTTTTTATTTTATAAATCTTATAGTATATAATTTGTTTTTAAGTTTGGTCAGTTATGATATTTTTTTTATTCCAACTATGCTACGGTAATATAAGTTAGGCATATACGCAATTTTATTTTATTTTATTTTATTTACTTCTGAGTATGGCACTCCAATTACTTGTGAAATTAGGCTATTATTAATTAATATTACGTCAAATTTTTGCTACGCCGTTTAATCACAAACTTAAAATTGTGTCATATTTTATTAAATTTCTATGTCAGTTATTTGTAACACTTAAATTAAATTGTATAATAATAATTAAATTATGAAATGGTTATTTGTAATTACTTTTAAAATTGCTAATTTATGTAACGGACAGAGCACTGTACCGAAAAATGACGATCGCGATTTGTATGTCGTACTACGAATATTCAAGGCTTGTAAATCTTGAAATAAATATTAAGGACTTTTTCGAGTGTTACTCGGGCATTATCCGATACTCTTGCATCTAAAGATACACTAATACATGAAACACTATAGGAATGTTTTAAAAAGGCAACTTCACGCTTTTCCCGCATATCAGGGTAAACAAAGTGACCCCCTGCGGAAAAAAATATGAATAATTGAGAATCGAATCTGTAACCATCCTGTTAATAGTCTGACGCTCTGCCGCTGCGCCACAATGACATCGAATATTGATACGAATATAATTTTAATATTGTTCTCTATTTTTTTTTTTTATTTTCAACCAAAGCTTTCTCTATTAAAATTATAGAATCGGGAAACAATTTTGCGTGCGCTAATTGTTACTGTACCGGACTTGACCGCGTCGCGAGCTACTGGCGCGAAACGAGTTAGAATTAGACAAATTTAAATACTCTAAATTTAAACTATTTAGACCATTTATGCTATTCATGTAATATTGATATTGTTATTTTTAGTAATTTTATCACTATAAACAATGCTTGACTTGAGAAAAAACATCTATAAATATATTTTTTAAACATTTTTAAAGTGTTAATCCACACTTAGGAAAATATAATATCTATAAATATACATAGTTTTCTCACATATTAATAGCCATCATATACAGAATACTCTACCAACTTTCTCAAACACATTTTATTATGAAAAAATATTATATGAACTATTTATTATAGAATACCTATGCAGCCATGGAGCAGGTTATGCTCGATGTATTTCTAAAGGATAGAATCCGAAATGAGGAAATCCAGAGGAGAACCAGAGTTACCGAGATAACTCAAAAAATTGGTAAGCTGAAGCGGCAATGTTCAGGGCATATTTGTCGTAGAGCCGTCGGCCACTGGGGCTGAAGTGTTTTAAAATGGAGTAACCCCGTACCCAAATCCCGTCCAAACGTGCGGTGGAACAACCCCCTGCTAGATACCGGGACCGACATAAAGAGATTGGCAGAAAGCGAATCGGTACGTAGAACAGAAAATCGAGTGTGATGGTTGTCGATGATGACGATGATGATAAATTGAAGGTACATGAAGGTACAATGAGTAAAATCGAAATTGTGCAAAAGGATATCTTTTGATTGTATTTATTTATTATAGAAATTAAAACTTAACACTAGGTTCCAGAGTTCCTGTCTACCTACCCTGCTATGCTATGTGTATAAAGCTAAAAGATCCATTTTTAAATTATTGACAAAAATGAATCACCTATTTAAAAATTTCCGTATTATTCCATAAATTAATTATATTAGGCAAAGTAGCTATACAATAACAAATCAAATTAGACATTATTAACGAGTGCTGTGTAATAGCTTAGAAAAATATCAAGGCTCAATCCTGATTAATTTTAATTCAATCAAATTCCAGCAATATAAATAAAAGCTTTACGAAATACGATAAAAACATATAAAAATAGATTGTAAAAACTATAAAAGTTAGTTTTTAAATGCGTTTTTTAATGAAAATAAGCAAATTGGATTCAGTATATTGCTTAAAAGTAATCAATCACTCTCAGCGACCTCGAGTTTCTTTACTTGACAATGAAACGCAACGTTGTGATGAGAAAAATTTTTAAAACAGACGAACTGATAGCCGTGTAATAAGGTAATTTACATCTTATCTATATAATTATTTCAATAGTTTTAAATAAACAAAACAAGAGTTAACTATAAGTAAGTATACAGAAAAAAATTGTATAAGACTACGTTTATTATCTTTAAAAATCTGCGTAAGATTAAGAGAAAGTATTTAAGTAGGTATCTACCATTTTATACAGGATAGGTAAAAAACCAAATTATCGATAAGAAGTTCAAATAGAATTAGACCGGAATACGTACAAAAATATGAAAGTTGAACTTTGGAGGGTTTTATACGTTTATAAGTTTTTTCTGGAAACAATCTAATTATGGGAATAGTTAAATAATTAATGTCACATAAATCATTTAAATACATATATGAGCTTTACCCTGTATCCCGCACACAGCAGGGTAGGCAGAGGGAACCTAATTTTAAGACACTCCGTTCCCCACTTTCTGCCGAATTCTGGAGGCATTGCGTGTTGAGTGGCAGAACTTAACGCCGCTTTTTGCCTCGACACCAGAGCGAAGAAATGGAATGTAAATTTAAGTAAATATTTTATTTCTTCGTGTAGGGATCGAACCCACAAGCAGTCGGTTTTACAGTCACACTTTATGCCGCTGCGCCACGACTGACCTTATATAATACACATTAATTTAACAATAATAAGGAAATCCTTTTACCACACGATTTACTCTTAAACAGGTAAATGTGACAATGAATCACTCGACCTTTAGATTTTTTTTAAGCTCAATAATAATTCATGTTTACATTTTTAGAATAAAAATTGCATAGGTAATAAAAAATTTTTTAATACGTTTAAGTAATTAGTTTCTTATAATATTAAAAAAATAAATTCAGTTTTTTAATTCATATCAGCAGTTGAAACGACGATTCTTAGTAATAATGAAGAGTAAAGTAATTTTTGGAGGAGAAGACAATGTACCATCGATACGCGGGTCCCATCATCTAGCCCAGTAATTCTCAAACTTTTCTTGATCAAGGACCACTTTTATACAATTTTTGGTAGCAGGGACATGTAGGTATAACAAAAATACCTGTGATAAACAAACAAAAACTTCGCCTCACCATCCCCAGTCATAAAATTAAAATCGTTCGTCATATTTAGGCTTCTGCAGACCACCCCTGGTTGGGGTGGTTCGCAGAAGGGCTGGATGATGGGACCCGCGTATCGATGGTACATTGTCTTCTCTTATCAAAAATTACTAAATTACACCACCAACCACCACCAAACCAAACCAAATCTAGACCAAGTTGGTGTAAGCGAAATGGTATAAATACTTGAATAACAACAAAATATCATCTAAGTCATAATAAGCTTAATTAACATTACCATATGTTTAAATGATAAATATCTAAAATAGATATTAAAATAAATTAAACTAAAAGGTCAAAAAAGTTTACATCCGTCACATATGTTAAATGTTTATTGGACTATAAAAAATATTTCCTCAATTTTTTTAATTTATATTTATTGCACGATAGTATTGATTTCTATTTTATTTCACACATATTTTGTATCTCTGCAAATTTAGAAACATTACATAGTCAACCAGTCGAAGCCTTCATGCTGCAATGGAACCGCGTTTAATCTTAAACCAATGGTTGTGGATTCGATCACACATCGGACGGTGGGATATGTAAAATTCATTTTCTTGGTGTAAGCTGAGGCTGTTAACGCGACAGGTTGTGGGTTTATTTCTCACTCGAGGAGATGAAATATTTAATATTTCATTTTTCTTCGCATTGGTCCCTACCCAACCAGGATGCAAGCCAAGCCAAGATCCAGAATTTGGCGGAAAATGGGGAACGCGGTGTATTAATACTAGGTTGCCTTTGTTTAGCCTATGTTTTTTTGATCCGCGTCCAGTAATTCTATTTATATATAGACTAGGTAAGAAGTCCTGAGTAAAAGGTTACTTTGTCCAGCGACCGTCGAAATTCCATTCCCTTTACGTCTAATCGTATAGACAAAATTATAATTATTCTTAATATAACACTTTAATCATATCAATGGTATACCGCTCCCACAATATTATAATACAAATTACTAGCTATTAATATATAATGTTACTATAAATTAAATAATTAATATAATAGTTATATATTTTTTTCTTCAGCTTCACGCTGCATCCACTACACAGCAGGTGAGGCAGAGTGAACTTAACACTAGGTTCAAACATTCAAGACACTCCGATTCCCTATTTTTGGGACATTGGGATTTGAGTGGCGGAACTCAGCACCGCGCATGGGCTCTTTATATCGGAGCGAAGAAATGAAAATATACATAAAATATAACTGTTTTCTCCCGAGTGGGAATCGATCCCTTGACCGTCTTGATAACAACCACACGCTTGTGTCCCTGCGCCACGACTGACTTCAACAACCAATAATGCGCAAATTATTTCTTGGATCATAATAAAAATAACATCATACAACGTAACTTAGTTCGCACAGTGTGCAGGCCGCAGTGCAAGTATCGCGT
>DWAO01001150.1:0-20322 GCA_018230605.1 Heliconius congener
AGGTTCCCTCTGCCTACCCTGCTGTGTGCGGGATACAGCGTAAAGCTGATTTTTTATTTTTTGTTGTTGGTAAAAGAAATGAAAATCAGACATGCAGCATTCTAGCTCTATTTCAAGTGGTTGATATGTTTCTAGATGACATGACACCTTGACAATTACTCTCTGTATTTGGCCCAATACTAACAAATTTTTGTGTTTATATGTATTCAGTGCTTTGTTTTTATAGTCTCTTTAAGAGCTCGATTTTTTTCCAACCATTAGCTATTCTCCTATTGACCTCCTTCGACGTTGTGTGTCTTAGTGAGATTATTTGGCACAGATACACATTCTCCTGTACATAATTCAGTGTACAGGCATGCAGTTTGATGTCTGCCTGACTACCGACGGTGTTTTGTCATTACTTTGTTTTTATTTTGTTTTATTTTGCTAGAGATTGTACTATAAGAGTTAATATGCTGAAATTTCTCTTCAACCTTAGTAAGATTTAATACTTAGTCGATTTCACCTTGTGTTCTACAATATAATCTTTTATATTTACAGAACAAAAGGCCATACAGCAGCTTTAAACAGCGGCTGCTGGCATCCACAAATACGTGAAGAATTCATGACCTGTTCCCAAGATGGCACTCTCAGATTATGGTTGACAGAAAACCCAAAAAACCATAAAGCTGTCATCAAACCACGACAAACTGGAGGCTTAAAGACTAATCCGACATCTTGTTCATATTCAAGAGACGGAAACACAGTTGCTTGTGGTTGCTTCGACGGGTCTATACAGATGTGGGATCATAGGAAGGCATTTGTTAACACAACTGTCCAGCTACGCGATGCTCACCAGAAACAAACTGAAATAACTTCTATTGCATTTTCTTATTTGGGAACGTATTTGGCAAGTCGTGGAAACGATGAAACGTTGAAATTATGGGATTTAAGAAGTTTTAAGAAGCCTTTACATGTATTTAGAGATTTGTTCTCGAGATATGAGCAAACAGATTGTAGTTTTAGTCCCGATGACAGTATGATATTTACAGCTGAATCGTTACAAAAGAATCAGAAATTTGGAAGGCTTCTGTTTTACAATACAAAGACGTTTGAAGAGATAACACATTTGAATGTCGCTCAAAGTCACATAATAAAAGCTGTTTGGCATCCGAAATTGAATCAAATATTTACAGGTTGTGCAAATGGCGTAGTTAAAATTTACTACGATAATAAAAGAAGTTTGAGAGGTGCTAAGTTATGTCTAGTAAAGACAAATAGAAAGAAACAATCTATGGAAATTGTTAGTTCTCAACAAATTATAACGCCTCATGCCTTACCGTTGTTCAGGCAAGAGAAATTAAGAACAAGTAAGAAGAGAATGGAGAAAGAAAGGTTGGATCCTGTCAAGTCTCATCGACCTGATCTTCCAATAACTTCGGGACAAGGTGGAAGGGTGGCGGCTTCAGGAAGTACCCTCAGTTCCTTTGTAATAAGGAACCTTGGGTTGAGTAAGAGGGTTGATGATGATCAAGATCCAAGAGAAGCCATTTTGAAATATGCAAAGGAAGCCGAGGAAAATCCCTTCTGGGTGGCGCCGGCTTATAAGAAAACTCAGCCGAAACCTATTTTCCAAGATGATGAACCTGACGCCAAGAAGGCTAAAAGTGATAGTTGATTGCCAAATCATACTAGAATAGGAATTAAATAACTTGAAAAAATCTGAAACAAGTTGGGGACATTTACGATAATATTATTATTATATTTAATGTGATAGAACCCAATTATTATTTATTTATATAAATATATAAACCCAAAAATTATAATATTATTGAAAAATTGATTAAACAATGACTAAAATTTTTGTTTGGTTTTCTGTGCATCTGTGCACTCTAGCCGCAGAAATGGTGTCACCAATTTAAATCCATTTTTTTATATTGTATGTTGGATAACTTCTCTGTTGTGTTTCTGTGTTTGTTTTGTTTTTCAAACCGTTCATAAATAATAAAATAATAATAAAAGAAATTTTCAATATTGTTCAACCAAACCAAAGAGCTACACAAGTTTTATTGAATTTGCTGCAACTACATTTTTTTTTTCAATGTAGACATTGACAGAACACAAAAGTAATTCATATAAGAAAATAAATAACGTGAAGTTCAAAGCATAAGTCTGGTCAAATATAATGTTAAAAAAATTCCTCCACCCATCTTCAAAAAAAAAATTTAAACCAAAACTATCCTTCTAATATGGACTGGTTTCCAGACCCAGGAAAATATTAAACCAACACCCATCCACTACTGAGGAGTGACCAACACATACACTTAAAGCCAGTACTGCTAAACAAATAAAAAAAAGTATATAATGTTATCATATTTTATTACTATTTCTATACATTTTACGTAATATTATAAACATCTACATCTAAGCTCTTGCCGCAGCACTCTCTGGTTCTCTGTTTTCACTGAAGGGATGTAGAGGTGATCTCGCAGAGTTCTGTAAAAGATACAGAATTATTGATATACTATCGCCTGTTTAAACTTAATAATCTAGCCAAATTATGCAAAATACTTTCATATTTTGTAGTCTGTGTTATTCTCAAACATTTACATTTAAAATATTTCATAAATATTACAAAGCTGATTTGAAATAAATTGAGGCCAGTCATAGCACAGAGGCAAAAAAAAGCGTTGTGGGTTCGTCTCCCACTTGAGGAAATGAAATATTTTTATTTCCTTACTCTGGTGGCAAAACCTTAATTATAAAAGAGTGTCTTAACACGAGATTCCTATGTGCGTGACGCACCGTGAAGCTAAAAAATAATAATAATGAATTGGCATTTATATAAGGCATTGATTACTGCTTAAAATAAATTATTTAAAAGGAACAAAATAATTATGTAACTAACCAATTTCTTAGCTCTCTCCGTAAGTATGTCAAAAGCGAAATGATTCAAAATAACCCCAGTGGGCAATGCCACTCCTTGGAATCTGTACAGTTGTTTCACATCACTATCTGAGCCACCTGAAATAAAATAATAAACATACATATACATTAGTAGTGGCCCTGAAGTTAGCTGTAGATGGATGGGTATCTTTTTTAATTATTTTTTTATTATAATTTTGAATATTTGTTTTTTTTTATTATTTCCTTTCGAGGGCACAATGTGCAAATGTTGAGAATACCTAACTTCAGTCACGACCGTATATCACAATCAAATCAAATATGATCTTATCAATTGAACTACAATATATTCACTATATGTATCTATTTGCTATAAATTAGGCCTCAATTATTTACAGATTATGTCATAATTATTTTTTTAAACTTACAAATTACACTATTTAAATTATCTAAATATTTCAGGATTTTCTTTTCTATTTTTCATATACATTTCCGTATAAATTGATATTATTACATAAAAAATATTATTTGTAATATGAAATTACATTAAAAAATTTGAAAAACTGGTAGGTTGCACTTTGTGCAAGTCTCGACAAATTCAAAATATTAAGCTTTTCAATAAATCCAGTAAATCTGTATTTATAATAAATTTACCTTGCAATTTATGCACTGAAGTGACAGCAACTCGGCCAATCTGCCCTGTGTTGGCTATCATCGGGCCCTTTGATATATCTATGTATTTATCTATTTTATATAATGTTATTATACCTAAAAAATAAATAAAATTGAATGCATACAAATCGATAATATACTAAATATAATAGATGACTATAATAAATGACAACTATAAACTCGTCGGTGATGGGTTCGATTCCCAACCAGTGCAATGAAATATTTTCTCACTTTAGTAACGAGGCAAAGTGCGGCGTTGAGTGTTGAGTGTCACTCAAGGTTCCCTATGCCTTCCCTGCTACGTGCAGGATGCAGCATGAAGCTAAATAAAATATACTAACTCACCATTAGCTCTCGCTATACTAGGTATCTGTTTGGCCTTGTGCTCATTATCTCTGAACATTTCCAATGCAAGTTCTTCTGAAACGTCTAATCTTTCAACTGGCAATTTTTTTCTACACAATTGTACATATTCTGCACTCAGTGTGTGTAACTCTTGAGGTTTGGGGTTCCAATCGAGTGTGGGGAGATCTATGTCGTAGATGAACGAGCCGCTTCGGACTGGGGATTGAAAAAAATTTAAGCTTATTTTATTGATAAGGAAGAGGATTTTATTTTCTAAATATGTGTGTGTAAAAAAAATACTTAATTTTGTTTACGATTTCCCGCTCTGGCAACAAGACAAAGAATGGCAATAAGTTACGGCACTAAAGCCACAGTTTCGAGACCTTGCACGCAATATCTCAAACAGTGAGAGGCGCGTTGAGAACATAGTGTATTAACACTCTCTATCGTCCCTTCTTCAGTACTGCTCGATACAGCGTGAATTTTAAAAATATATATATTTTTTTATTATATAAATATATTTTCATTTTTATTTTATTTACTTACTATCAGGCCCAGGGAAGCTATGCAATTTCACAGGCACATTATCCTTGAAGGCCACAGTGGCACACGCCCCAAGGACTAAAGAGCAAGTACGCCAGAACGCCTTGTTCACTTGTTGTGGCTCTTGTATGTTGTATCTCTGTAGCTGTATATAAAATAACAGGTATATTAGTAGTAATTCATTTTATTTTTCATAAGGCAGTACTAATTATATATGTATATATATATAATTAGTATTTTTTTGTATTTTTTTAGTATTTCATTTTAAGGCGATGGTAATTGTTAGTGGTAACGCGATGGTTGTGACTTCAATTCCCATTCAAGGAAATTAATCAACAATATTACTGGAGCAAGTGAAAGCGCGGCGTTGAGCTCGACCACTAAATAAGGAATATTTTGAAAATTCGGCGGAAACTGGAGAACAATTTCTTAATAATTCCTTTTAAATATGGAATCAGCATGGCGCTAAAAAAAGTATATTTTTTTTACATAAGCTAGAAAACATGGTATCAATACATTTCTGCTCAAATCACACTGTGTTTTAACAGTGCAAGGTAATTCAAATAGGTCATTCCCCAAGTAGGAATTGGACCTACAGTCAAACATTTTACAACTGTGCCATTGTGAGACGGCTTTGGAAGGAGGGATAAAATATAAATAACTTTATCCTTCTTTATATATTAACTTTTTTTTGTCCTATTCTTTTAGCTTTACATTGTAAATCCCACATTGTGAGGTAGGTAGAGGAAGCCTAGGAATCCTAGTGATAAAACACTCTATACTAGGCATTCTGTCAAATTTTCAAAGCAAATGTTGACCGTCAAATTTTCAAAGCAAATCAGCATTGTAAAATCATTAATTAATACAACTAAAAACCTCTAACCTCCAATGTGCAGTTTTCAGTCAGAGGCCTGTGCATGTCCCAATACACTGAATTGTCTAACAAAGCCAATGCACTGGATTCTGTATGCCATTCTCCTAAATCTAAAATAATAATGGACAAAATATAAGTTCTTCTTAAGTATGTCATAATAATAATAGATGATATAATTAACTAAAGTAGTTAATGGATAACAAGTAAGAGTTGTGTATAACGTCATATTCTATGCCTAGGAGGAACTTACTTAATATATTTTAATATAGCCTAAAGACTTCCCCAATAAATGGACTATCTAACAAAAAAATTTTTTCAATTCAAGCCTGTATTCAAGATTAACTAAACAAACTGTTTACTTTTATAATTTTTATAGGGATAATGCCATCTACCATTGCTAAATACAAACTGTTCATAAATATAAATACAGTTATTATCGTTTTAATCATATTTTTCGAATGGACTTAATACTGTTGACTGGAGCGAGAGTAGCTCGCCCCTGAAGAAAAATTACGTGCTTGAATGAACGCTGGTGACGTGTTGGCGATCGCAGGGGAATGCCCTGTGTACGCTAATAAGGGGGGGTTGTGACCTTTCGGCCCTCTCGCGCCGAGGAGAGGACGTGCCGGGAGATTGGACTGGCCTCGCCGCCTCTTACGGCGGCGGAGAGTGTGACATGGGACTGAGGAGTGAATCCTCCCTATGTATTAGGCGTTGGCTGCAGTAATTGGATCGTCGTGATCCAGGACGCTTCGAGGGCGTCGAAGATGCATGAAGATATTTACACGCTTCAGGAGCGTACTTACACGCTTCGACAATGAGAGGATTTGAGTGGGAATCTGCACGCTTGTAGTAGCGCTTGGCTAGGCGCTTGCAGAATTCCTTGAGCGATTCCAGCTCGAAATCTTTGTGAAGGTCAACGTTGCGTACATACCATGGGCATTCAAATACCATTCGGAGAAATTGCTTTGAACCCTCTGAAGGTTTATCGTGGTGCGTGCGAACACGACACAAGCGTAGGTCATGACAGGACGGATGCAAGTTTTGTACAATGTCAGCTTATTTCAAAGTGACATGATTTTTAATCATAATCTGGGTAATGACTATATATAGATTATTTATGCAAAAGTTTCACTAGTCAATGGGCAATATCCTAATACTATTATTTTAAATAATCACTTCTGACATGTAGTCTGTATCTTTTTTCTAAAATATTATTAGCTATATTTTATATTTTAACTGAGGCCAGTCGTGGGGCAGGGGCATAAAGTGTAACGGTAAAATTGACTGCTTGTGGGTTTGATCCCCACTTGAAGAAATAAAATATTTATTTACATTTATATTTTCATTTCTTTGCTCTGTTGTGGACGCAAAAGCACTGTGTTGTGTTCCGCCACTCACCAAGCAATGCCTACAGAACTCAGCAGAAAGTGGGAACGGAGTGTCTTAACGCTAGGTTCCCTCTGCCCACCCTGCTCTGCAGCTGGGTAGACGGAGGAAACATACGAGACGGAGAAGAATCGGACACTGCTGTGCGGGATACAATGTGAACCTGATTTAATTAAATTTTTAATTAAATATTATATTTTATTTTCTTATCTGTTATTTAAAGGCCAATAGTTAACATACTTCATATACAATGTATATGAGACATGGTAAACTTTGTAATGGTTTCAACTTACGTCTTGCACAATCATATGGCGTAGAAATATCTTTGTTCATAACAAGAGTACAATCATTTGGTACGCCTTTATAGTTTACTTCGATTTTTTCTATTCTTCCAACCTTTTCTTGTTGTCGTTTCTTTTCAAGTACAAACAGATGATTACGGCGTTCTAAAGCTTCTTTACTACTAAGACATCCTGTGAGAAATATATATTACATTTATTATATCCACTTCTTTTAATATGTAATATTTATAATGTACCAAAACAACAAATTACAAAAAATATTTTTGAAACATACTGATGTTAATATTTTTTTTGGCTGCACTATTCATTAAAACCGTTTTAGATAATATTAGGGCTCGCTGCTTCATTTTTGTATTATTTAAATATATTATTCTATTTATAAATTCACAAAAATTTAAAACGAAATATTTCTAGGTTATAAAGCTATAGCTCATTTACTTGACATTTACGATTTGTGTTGCCAATTGCCATTGACACTTGTTTTCTTATAAGTAAATTATTTTATTGTGTATATTATTATCTGTAGCAGTGCTACTTTAAAATTTTTTTTTTTTTTTTTCAATACGTTATACATTTATATATATTCAACATTTTCTGTATATATTTTTTGATGCAAATCTACTCACGCTGTATACCACATATAACAGGGCAGGCCCTTTGGGTATAAAGGCATAGGGTATCTAGTATTACAACGCTCTCTTTCCAACATAACAGGGTAAATGAAGGAATTACACGCCGGATTTGTACCAGAGTGAAAAAATGAAAAAAATAATGATAAACAATTCATTCTCGACTCCGACTGGAAATCGAACCCACAACCGTCGCATTTGGCGCTTGCGGCCACTACGCCATGACGTCTGCATATTGTTACTACTATTATTATATTGTTTACTACTATTAAAAAATATATATACAAATAATTGTACCAGTGGTGAAGTTGTATTTATTTAACGCAAGGAAATTCAGACAAGTTATTTCATATGAATTTAATCTTAATATGTACATGCATTTCTAAGAAAAAAGTTCTGTCAAACGTATTACATATTCTTTATTTCAGATACATTGCCTTATTGATAATATGAGTTTCTCTTTCATGAGTCTAATATTATCAATATTGTTTTATCTATTTATTTTAAAAGGACAGGGACATCACAAAAATCATAAAATATTTAAAAAATAATATCAGATTTTTTTTTATTCATTTTACAACAAAAACATAAATTAATAATACAACTATCCCACCATGGTTCTCTTTCTGCCTCTTGCCCTAACATCTTCATATTTAATAATAATTTCCTTAATATTATTTCTACTATAACTTTTATATGCTTTAAAAATTTCCTCAAATAACTCTGGATAATCATTATGAGTACTTATTAAAGCTCTTTCAAGAACATATAAATCAACTCCTTTATCTTCAGCACTAGAATCTATAAATGATAGGCCAAAATCTATCATTACTAATTCAACATTTTCATAGTTCAACCATTTTGTGTTATCAGTAATGCCACTAGGATTTTTCTCAACAAGGAGGATATTAGAAGTTGTCAGATCACCATGAATTATATTGTTATCATGTAATTTTCTTAAGTTTTGACCTATTTTTTCAGCATAAATATCTAGGCTGCTTGGAGAGTCTCCAGCAGCTTTATTTATAGTTTTAAAAGCTATTATAAAATCTTTGACTGTTATACTATGTTCAAAATGCTGCATGTATATGCGTCGACGTTCAAAATCTACTAAATATAAGCTTGGTGTCTTCACTCCTGCCGCTTTGCTCCTTACAATAGATCTAGCTTCATTCTTTATTCTTTCTTTTGTTATTGAAGTGTCTAAATCTGGATGTCTGTAATTTTTCTTAAATCTTTCTTTGATAAGAGTTGGTTTTCCAAGGTAATTACATATATATAATTTGGCTTCCGCTCCTTGTTTTAATATTTTTAAACTTTCACTCATTACGTTAACTTCGAAATATAGATATAACCTAAAAGTTTAATAGAACTTGCTAAAATATAATTTGAGTTTATTTTTAGAGTCTATTGTTACTGATTTGTAATAAATATATTAGTAGTCTAAGATAATAATATCTTAGTAACAAAATATTTGCTTAATATTCTTTAAACGGTATTTGTTTACTAACTTAATGCGGTTTATTTGACTTTGACACAAAAACTGATATGAAACCTGAAACGTCAAACCAACTTTACATCTTTTAAATGTCAAATTTCTAACTACTTCGTTAAGAAATTAACGTATTCTATTTTTAATATAAAAGATACATTAAACAACAATTATAATATTTATTTATTACAGTTTTAATAACATAAATTAATGCCAACTGCATTATACTAGCTCGTGACAAAAAAAATACTTGAATATCACAATCGTATTATACAGGCCGCACCTCTCATTTTGTCCAATGGCACGGCACGGCTATATCAACTTGTGATATACATATGTAATGTAGAGTTCACTTACTGTAAGAAGGGAGGCTGTGTGGGCGTCTTTTAGTAGCAGTAAAGCCGGCGGACGGCGTTAGACGTACATTTTGTATATTAAAATTTAATTTAAAAGGATAAACTAAACCATATCCTACCCATACACCAGTGTATACAGAGTGTTTTATCATAGAACTTCATTTGTAGCGATTTCGGAACTGAAAATCGTATACAAAACCTTTTTCGGTGTAAACTTTTTGGTGTTTAATTTTTTTTTAAGTGAAAATGTCTGTGGAAGGCATGGAATACGACACAATCGTCCAGAATGGGCCTAAGAAAGTGAGTTTAATTAATTATTTATTAAATTACGCTATACAGAATTGGTTTTCATGTTTCGGCTTTAGCATGTGTCGCGCAATATCGATAGAGGGGGTGAAGTGCTATAGAGATGTCTGGGTGCATTTTAGTATATATGCAGGCACGCCTTGCCGGTTAATGTGATTTCCGTCTGATATGTCTGGAGGATGAGTAATATGCGCCCTTTTAGATTTATTTTGGTAACTAAGACATTTAGCTAACTCTATTTATAATGGTTTAAAAAATATATTTGTTTTATAATTATATTATTGAAAATAATTAAGGGATTATAAGAGATCGCCAATCTTATAAGATTTATATTGGTATAGTTTATTATACATATATTTTTGTAAATATGATTGTTTAAATAAATATTTTTTACAACAGAACAATATTTATAATCAAAATTATTATAGATTTATTTTATGTTCATACTTACTCTATAATAATGAAAGAAAAACGATTTATAACAATCTTACGTAGCCATATCAAATTTAACTTTCATTTCACTCAAAAAAATAAATTAAAACGCCAAATATACTTAATCACGAATAATAATTAACCTAAAATATGATACATTTTTCCCACAAAAAGCCTGGGAGCTAATGAAACAGTTAGTTCTGAACATTTATAATCTGAACGGTACTAGGAACAATAGCCGCCAGAACTGTAATGTCCGTTAACACCCGAATCCAGTTATGTAGAAAATACTGACACAAATATGTCATATTGTACTAATATCTTAATTTTAATTAATTATAATTTGAATAGTTGCGGCCATGTCCGATTTTAGCCTAATTATTGATACGCGGTGGTAATGGCTTCAATCACTGACTGGAGGATTGCTTATGTTTCCGATATATTGCATGCTGGATCTTGTAAGGAAAGCGAGGCTAGTCGTGGTGCAGGGGTAACAACTTGTAAGCTCTGTAAGCACGACAGTTGAGTTCGTCTCCGCTCAAGTTTCTCGGTCTGGACAACGAGGCAATGTGCGGCGTTGGGTTCCGTCGTTCAAAACGCAATGCCTCCCAGGTTCTCAGGTTGCCTTTGCTTTCGCTGCTATGTGTGGGATAGTTTGAAATTTGTATATAATACTTATATATATTTAAAATTCTTCCGTAACTGAGTGACTGGCAGACAGCGCACAGACGAAACTACAGGACATTAAAGTTGAAATTTGAAATGTAGGTACGGTGAAAATTGTTGATTTTCGTTTTTCTACTAATACATACTTTAGGTCCTTATTTTATTGTTAAGTGATAATTGTCTAATAATGCCTTAATTATTTTCCATTTTTTTTAATTATCAGAAATAATTTAACTTATATATTATACTATACTTATACTTGTTCCATGGGTTTAATTCACAAATAATAAATATCGTTCATAGAACGTTATAAACGTAAAATATGACTAATTATCCTTTTGAATGGTTTTTTGTTTATTAAAATGTAACATACAAATCATAAAGTTTAAGAAAGGAGAATGTAACAATAGTTAAAGCTATTCGTTGATCAATGATCCGTGAAGGCTGATACTATTTTTGATAAAGGTATACTCGAATTTAGTTAGAATCGAATAAAGTCTCGAATAAAGTCAGTATTAATTAATTAAATATATTTTCAATTATTTAAAAATAATATGTAAAAAAATTATAATAAAATGTTCTTATATAGCTGTACAAACATAAAACTATTCAATATACTAGGTATATATACTGTAAAGCATAATTCCGAAGAAATAGATATTATATATTTTTTAATAATATAATCTACAGATAACAAATATTATCAGTAATAATATTATTCACGAAAATATAGAATGACATCACTATAACTACAGAAAATTTGCGTTACTTTTAGAAACCTAGCAACTGCGACTGACACATCCAATTAGCTAAAATGATTTTGTGTACACTTTTCCTTAATAACTGGTAATATAGACTTACACTTCTATTTAGGGTTGTATTTATAAACATATAAAATATGGGCCTTAAACTAGATGGTAGATGGTTTATTTGCGTAAACTATATTTAGTACCTTATCTTCAGGTAACCTACCGAAATTTATATGAAAATTCTTAAGAAATTTCGTAGGAACTTAAAATTTTCTAGTAGTATTTGAGCAGTCGTGGAGCAGTGACAAGCCGTCTGACTTTAGAGTCTACGGTTGTATGTTCGGTTTCCATTTTCAGGATGAAAAAGTTTTAATTTCCCCTCTGGTATTCCTTATTTTGGGTGCGTGAGAACGGAATGAAAAAAAAAAATTAATATTTTTGTTACCGTTTATTTGCATTTAAATCATAACACCGTTTTTGTTTTACCAAGGCAAGAGAAATTATAAATTTCAAATTATAAATTCAATATTAAATTTTTGCGAGTTATTTCTGTAAATTCTCTCAAAACAATGCTTCTCATACGAAAAAAGGACAATTAGTTAGTTTAAGTTATTTAGTATTCAAATATAAATGAACTTTTTCCTTATACTAATATAGTCTGTGATTCAACAACGTCCTTATCGTACTGGCCTTTAAGCAAGACATATTGTATGACTCACCCATACATTTTTAAAGCCTTAACAAATAATGTCCTAAATATAAATACAATATACAATAGGCTTGGAGGCCATCGTGGCGTACAGGCACAATCGAGCGACTGTAACGCGACGGTTGTTGATTCGATTCACACTTGGGGAAATTAATTATTAAATATTGATGTTTTCATTTCTTCCCTCTGGTAATAAGGAGAGCTCGGCGTTGAGTTTCGCCAATCAACTCGCAATGTCTCGAAAATTGGACGGAAAGCGGGGAGCGAAGTGTCCTTAACATTAGATTCCCTGATTATTTCTTCTAGCATTTATTTCTTGCATTCCTTTCTATGCGGGAATAAGCGTAAAACTGTTTTTAATCTGGTTTAAAAAAAACTGCATTAATTATTTCACAATACTACTTTAATTATGAAAATATGTGACACGATGAATTGAAACGAGCGATGTCTCGGGATAAATGCTTATTGCAGAATATGTAGAATTACTCATACTCTTATCGAGTTACCGACCGAATGCATTTAGATTTAATTAGAATTTTCATGCATAACTGAGCGGAAAAATCTCACGCTACAAACTATGTACTTACAGCTAAAATATTGCTATATATTATACGGCATTGAGCATAGTATATATCTAATTTATTTCAAAAATTACAAGAGAGCATTTTTCTAGCATAAAACAATGATTTGGTTATAGAAAAAAGAAGTAAGAGATGTATAGCGTATCAAATTTAATCTACAGTTTAAAACTACACATACACTACTACTTTTATTGCAAACTACCTTTCGATAAAAAAAAAAATACTCACCTTAGCCTGAATAAAACCATACCATTACCACATACCGCTTTATCTGTAACAATTTAAATTTCGAACATCGTTTCTCATACAAGTCGCGTGTCATTGACCCGCACCTACTCATACGCTCACATAGGATTGATCATTATTTAGCGTTAAACTTTAAACTTTATATATATTATAATATTAAGGATACGTAAAAAAACTTGTTTTGTAAGTATCGAGCTTTGAAATTAAATATTCGATACTTACATTACGTTTATATTTAATACAATGATAGTTACATGTACATATGTATATTTGAGACAGTCGTGACGCGTCGACAGCGTCTGATTGTAAGCGCAACGGTTTTGGATTCGATTCCCATACGGAGAAATTACCTGTTTTCATTTCCTCGCTCTGATAGCAAGACAAAACGCGACGCTGATTTGATTGTCGCCAGTCAACACGCAACGGTCTTTAAAAACATTGGGAGGAACAGCGGCAAAAGGAGTGTTTTAATACTAAGTTAAAAATGTCTACCCTGCTTTATTCGGGATACAGCGTGAAACGAAAAAATGTTTATAGATACATATAAGCGAAAATCATGTATATAATAAAAATAAACTTCCTAGAACGTAAATATTTTCCACTGTATCACAGGAGGAAAGTGATTGATTGTGAAATTGTAAACGCCATAGTTGTGGATTCTATTTTGTTTCGTGTCGCCGCTCAACACGCAACCTCTCTAGGCAAATCGAGAAAGGAGTGTCCTAGCACTAGAATCTAATAAAGTATTAAATACGTGGCTGCATTTAATTTTTGGGGACTGAATTTTTACATAAATCTTTAATATATATCTGCATCCATATATTTTTCCCCGAAATGAGACACCAAATCTAGATTTGACATCTAAGTTTTTAAAGAAATCAATAATGTTTCGAATTAAACAATGAGTTCTTCATCATAGAGCGTAGTGGATAATATATGTTTGACACCAAATATTGTTATTTAATTAAATGACAAGATTATAGTGCAACGCTGTTTATTACACAGCCAATGGAAAACGGATGATAATTCTTGCACGATAGTGTAAGTTAAGAAAATGTAGCCTATATGTAAACTATTTCAAATTTTTATTGTATTTTTATTATAATATATTTAATACTTTACATAAACACAATAACAGTTAAAAAAATACTAGGTGTGTTTAACATTAAAATAAATAATTTGTTTATTTATTCAGTTGACCTAGAGAATAAATTGTTACGAAAATTAAGTTAAACATAACTTTAATTCATAAATTATAGGAGTTAGCTTACTTACGTAAAAAGAACTCTTTGTGCTGCTTTTTGCATTATATAAAGTTATTACGAAAAGCTAAAAAAAAACACAGTATATAAAATATATATGTATGAATAGAGGATTATTCTAATCCCACAGATAATATAGAATCTATTTTATCTGTCGTAAAGATAATAATGCACTTAACATGGCGTTGCTCTATAAGAGATATGCCATTGAGATACGCAAAACCATTTATGTAAAGAATAATCTTTCTATAACATTTTTGACCTGTCCGACATTATAAAATATTCGTAGTCTAATTTTGCTGGTCGATGTATATTTTTGTATTATATATTTACATTCTAAATATGGAATCACATTATTTTCAAGAAATCAATTATATTTGTAAATTATACTTTAAAATTACAATTTCTTCATGAAATCATCAAATCAACATGAGTTTATTTAAACCAGAAGATTATAAATTGATAGAGGAGAATGATAGAATTTATAGAGGATAGTACCTTATACGTACTTCTTGTATTTTTTTTTATTTAAATTCATGTTTACTCGTAAATACAATTAATGTATGTATTGTAGACAGTTACTTATTAGAAATTTTGAAAGTTGTCACTTCTTCGACTGACGTTTATTTGAACGAAAATAAAACCTAGTTGAAATTTAAAACTCATGCGCTGACGTTGCACTTAATAATTATAGAAAACATGTAATCATCGTTAATACGATTCAAATGGACTTTTTTCCAATAATATATTAAATTATATTTCTTAAGGTACGTATTTCTTATGAGCTTAATATTTTTTTATATTTATTTTCATGCATTTTTGAAAAAAAAAATACATAATATATTAGGGCATATTAGTCACTAAAGTTTGATAGTCTACACACATTATAAATCTAATTAAAAATTTCTAACTGATATGACTAATATTTGAAAGCTCAATAATTTAATTATGACTCTATTAAGGATAAAAAAGAATTTATAAATATTTAGTTTCTGTTATTTAAAAAAATCGGGAAACTTTAAGCTTAGGTTCCCTTTATCCTAGGTTCCCTTCCCCTTTATCTACTATGCGAGTTACAGAGCGAAGTTTAAAAAACACAATTTTTCAATAAAATTCCGATATCGAACATATGTTAAAGGCTACCAGACTACCTTCATTGTACTGCATTTTGCCCAAAACGGGGTCAATATTGTCACTGAAGGCCGTTTACGACATATAATTGTGATCCTTTTAAAGAAAATTTACAACTCATTTTTCGGCCTTTGATGTAGTTTAAGGATAAATATTACAATTCTGCATTTTTAAGCGCTATTATAAATTAAGTTAAGTAAATCAGATTCACGCTGCCGGTTGGCATATGGAAATTGTTGCTAATAATAAAGTCCGTTCCCCACTTTCCACAGAGTTCTGAAGGCATTGCGTGTTCAGTAGCGGAACTCAACGCCGTGCTTTACCTTAACACCAGAGCGAAGAAATAAAAATATAAATGTAAATAAATATTTCATTTTCACGAGTGGATATAGAACCCACACCGTCCCGTTACTGTCACACCCTTGTGCCCCTGGGCTCCGACGGCCTCAATATTATATATTTTAAATATTCAATTATACTTTAAAATAAAATTTTAATTTAAAAAAAAGCTGAAGATTACTCTACGTAATTGTAGAGACGGGATGGAAGTTGTTAAAATGCTTTTTAATAGCATGAGATGAGAGAAGTTCAGGCTACATTTTATATCAATTAGAAAGTAGTTAATATCTTTTAGGCATCTCACGCACTCACTCACTCTGCCCTATACAGTCCGCCCATTTCAAAAAAGCGTGAATAACGTAACTTAACGCCACATTTTATATAACCATATGGGGAAACGTTTGGTACTTATGTTTATTAACGCCACCGCAGCTACAGATTTGGGGAATTTTAAGTTCAGGTTAGGTTAGGTTTTGTATAAAATTACATATACATAATACACTATACACGTACGAGTATAAACAGCAATTTCACATATTTTCTTGACATAGCCGGATAAGTAAAGTCATTCAATATTAGGACACTCCGTTCTCCACTTTCCGCCCAATTTGACATTGGGATTTGGAACTCAACACCGCGGCTTGTCTGTCAGTTTCACGTTTATTCGTTGCTTGAATAGAGCTTGAATTCGTAACCATCTCTTTCAATTATACACGCTCTAACTACTCCATGATAGCGTCTAGAAAGTATATAACTATAATAATTAACAAAGTGTAAATGAAATTAATGCTCATTAGCCTGCACAGTGTATACTGTATACTACCAGTTAGGTCTAATCATGTGGAATTAATTTAACCTATAAATACACATACTGAATTACTTTGTAAGCATTACATAAATATAAGGTAAAATTTAATGTATCTAGATGTATATATCTATATGTATAGTCGTGGCGCAGAGGCACAAAATCGACTGATTGTGGAGTCCATTCCCACTCGAGAAGATGAAATAAACATTTTAATGTATGTTTCATTTCTTAGATCTGGTGTTGAGGCAAAGCGTGTCATTGAATTCCGCTACTCAAAGCGCGTTATCTCCAATTCTGTGGAAAATGGGTAACAGAACGTTTCTTAGCACTAGGTTCCCTCTGTCTCTGTGTGCGGGGTACAGCGTGAACCTGTTTAAAATAAACTAGATATTAAATTACGAGACCTTTATTTATAAATTCTCTAACACATTCATATAAATACACTATCTTTCTACAAGCAAAGTCCGTAATTTATATGAGTAAAGTTATTAAACTCAATAAAATGGTGGCATTTAGCTTTTATAGCGTCCGCAAATATAGCAATGAGCTAGCGTATTCAAATGCATTAGTCACTTCGTCATAATTTAATTTTAACGGAATGGAAGTAACGTGAAAGCTTCGCGTCTCAATTGGTGTAATATCCTGCCAATGATAATATGAATGTTTGAAAATGTATATGTTGGAAGATGACTGACTGTGATTATATTGTTAATAATAAACATTTTTAACATTTTTCAAGTGTTATTCGACATTTTAGTTTTATTCGACCTTTAGGTAAGATTTTTTTTCGGAGTGGTTGGACGGTTTCCATGAGGCGTTGGATCAAATTCATGTATTTTAAAATTTCAAATATTTAAAACAAAAAATACTTTTAATACTTTGTTAGACGTTAATACAAAACAGATTATAAAATCTGCACATGTTTATAGCCACGAAACTTTTTTCGAAAAGAAGCTAAAAATATTTACACTCAGACTTGACATAAATCAGCCAAAACAAATCACAGACGCAAAATATAAACAACAACAACAACAACAAAAAAGAAGAATCCTTATCTCTGGTCTATATTCCTGAGCGTAGCTTGTTTCAGTTTCTCTACTAGTAGAGGCATTCAAAAAAACCCGGAAATACTTTCTCACATGTGTGATGTGGTCCACAAAGCCTCTTTTGTTCGTCTCGACTCTCGGAGCGATGACCTGGCGCTGTGCTTTTTTTTATGAGAAAAATGGCTTTCAAAACTGTATAAATGCTCATTTCACTTTAAATTTCATTTAAATACTTAGAAATATAGATAAATGTAGGTATATATGTTGACAAAATTTTAATTGAAAAAATTATACGAAAAAGAAAAAAAAACATATAGATAAGAAAAAAAAACTTCATTTTATTCAGTTTATGTTAAAATATTTGTATTGTAAACAAAAAAAAGTATAGACATTAAAAGAAGAGATCTTTGTTATCCTATACAAAGCGGGTCGTTTTTAAAAATATAAAGCAGACAATGGAATTTATTGTTCAGCCCCAAATAAAAATTTAAATATGGGAAAATGCTTCAGTTTGTGAAAATATTTTTAGGTTATCGAAAGGAGAAAGGTTTATTTTTTCTTTACAAGTTGCAACATATTATTATTATTATTTTTTAATATTTATCTTTTTAAATTCAACTGTGACTGTTAACGTGATGATGTGTGTTTGATGCCTCTTAGATTTTTTAAAGTACTTCATAGCAGGGTAGGAAGAGGGAATCTACTAACCTAGTGCTAAGACACTCCGTCCTCTCGAACCTCCAAATTTTCGAGATCAGCTTTTCCAAATTTTGAAAGAATCCAATCGGCAGAATGAAAAAAATAATTCATTCTCTCATTTCTGGATTCATAGAACCCACAATCAGGTTTACAGTCAGACGACATTTTTAAAAATCTTAACATATAAAATATAAAAATAATAATATCTCTTCGTTTTGCCGGTCGGATTAAATAAACTGCTGTTTGCTGAGCCGCTAAAATGGAAAAAATGTTTAAATTAAATCCCGATTAAATTAAGAGGTGCGTCGGGAACGGAGTGTCTTAGCACTAGTCCCGTTCTGCCTACCCGGCTACATGCGGCATACAGCGGGAAGCTGGTTTTTTTTTGCGATATAATTAAGTTTTTACAAGTCATTCGGACTTGGCGGTGATCCAAATGCACTCAAAGTTCGAGGTCAGGGGGAGTTATTTTGGACGATCCTTTCTCCATACCGAGGATAATATTAGCTTTGCTCGATGTTTAAATATAAATGTTGTTAAGCTGTACCATTACTACGCGCCCACATAACCATTAATCAGTAAAAGTGATAATTAATAAAAAAAAAAATTAATATACACAACAAAAAATTTTGTATTTTGTTATATCTCTTATATGAAATATATTTTTTTAATTGTTATTAAAGATGTTTTCTTATATCAGAAGGATATTCTAATCACGCTTTTTTTTAGTTTCACGTTTTAATACGCATTGAAAGCATCGAAACTGGAAGCATCGAATAATCAAATCAAATACAGGAATCGAACTCACAACCGTCGCGTTAACACTCAAACACTATTACAACGACCTAAATTATAAATGGTTTATAAATGATAATTAGAAATAATATACTTACAGTAAAGTGGGGAAAGGAGTATCTCAATACTAGGTTCCCTCTGCCAACCCTGCTGTGTGCGGGATACAGCGTGAAGCTCTATACTTACATATTATCTTGGTATTATAAAGAGCAGCGGGATCCACCATCCAAGATACATTTCTCCGAAGAAGCGGACACTAAGGATCATCAAAATATTCTGATATGTTCTATAAAATAAACACCCGACTGAACCAAGTCTTACACTGACAAAAAGAAAACATTTTTATAAATGTAAGCTTGATAAATCTTAATTGCAACAACTAAGATAGAGGCCAGTCGTGGCGCAGGGGTACAAAGCGTGACTGTAATATCCACTAGTTGTGGGTTCGGTTCCTACTCGAGGAAGTGAAATATTTATGTAAATTCATATTTTCATTTCTTCGCTCTGGTGTCGAGGCAAAGCGCGGCGTTGAGTTCCGCCATTCAACACTCAATGCCTCCAGAACTCGGCGGAAATTGGGGAACCGAGTGTCTTAACTCTAGGTTCCCTCTGCCTACCCTGCTGTATGTGTTAAGCTGATTTGATTATTTTTTTAATCAGCAACAACTATACTTACATATATTATGCATATATATTTATATATATATATAGAAACCACTCACTTATAATATAACGAGTTAATTACCTAACCGTAGTACTTGGGGCGTTAAATTTGAACACTTTCAGTTGCGACGTCAACCATGCGTGACTATATTATTAAGCGAAATGTTTTTATTATTGCGTTACTAAACTACCTGCCGCCTAATTCTACTATCACTCTCAGAGACGTCAATTACAGTTAAGTTACGAATTATGAAATATGCAAAGCTCGCATTGAAAATATGCAAAGCGAGGTATGGAGTTAGCCGAACGGATTGCCTTAACACTAGGTTCCCTCTGCCTGTTGAGTAATGGAACTCAACGCCGCGCTTTGCCTCGACACCAGAGCGAAGAAATGGAAGTATAAAT
>DWAO01001151.1:0-20316 GCA_018230605.1 Heliconius congener
CACGCAATGCCTCCAGAATTCGGCAGAAAGTGGGGAACGGAGTGTCTTAACACAAAGTTCCCTCTGCCTACCCTGTTGTGTGCGGGATACAGCGTGAAGCTGATTTATTTTTATTTATATTTTCATTTCTACGCTCTGGTAATAAAGTGAAGCGTGGCTTTGAAATTCTTCATTCAATACGCAATGCCTCTATAATACGGCGAAAAGTAGGTATCAATACTAGGTTTTTTTGCGTACCCTAATCGTAAAAAGGTTTATTTGTCAATTTGAGGACTTCAATGGATGTGGATTCGATTTTCACTCGGGGTGCTATCGATTATTTTCATTTCCTCGTTCTGGTAAAAAGATAAAGCGCGGCGTTGAAATTCGCCACTCAACATACTATCTTTAGCAAAATTGGATGGATAGTGAGAAATAGAGTGTGTTAAGACGAGTTTAGCTTTACATATTCAACTAAAAGGTATAATTTAGTTCTTTTGGGCCGTTTTCTTAATATTTTAATTATTTTCTAAATGAAATCATAGATTTAACTAATATATTTTTTATAACACGCTTTAGCATAGAGAAAAAGATCCAGATTTGATTTCTTATATAAGATTATTTTTCTTATATGAAAGTTTACCTGTGGTTTTTTAAACGGGGCCTTATTTTTACAAAACGAAAATTAATGGTAATATAAGAATTCATGTCCTTACCTTTGCCTCGCAAAAGTATAAGTCATACATAATCTTTAATCGGCATCTAATGGCAGTGCCTCCAGAATTCGACAGAAAGTGGGTAACGGAAGTGTCTTAATGGGAACAAAGCGTCTTGTCACTAGGTTCTCGAATTCCCTCTACCTTCCTTTCTATTTTCGGGACACAACATGGAACGAAAAATAAATATCTCTGACTATGACTTTAAATAATTTGATATTAACAAAATAATCAATGGGTGTTAACCAACCAAGTAAAACTTCGTCGTTACAAAAATAATTTTATTATTAAAACTTATCACACTTATAATAAAGGCACAGGAGCACAAAATGTGAGTGTAAAATCGACTGGTTGTGGGTTCGAACCCTACTCGAGGATGTGAAATATTTATTTATATTTATATTGCTTCCCTCTGGTGTCGAGGTAAAGCGCGGCGTTGCGCCACTCAACACACGATATCTCCAGAACCCCAGGGTTTCCTACCCTGCTGTGTGCGGGATACAGCGTGAATCTGATTTTAATTTTACAAAATAATAATTGGGTGAACAATAAAACTTCATCATTACAAAAATAATTTTATTACTAAAACTTATCACACTTATCAGAGATAAAGACAACGTTCAAATACATCTAAACATAAGTTATACACAGTAAATACAAAAAATTATTAGTTATTTTATAGTTTTTTTTTCTTTATTATATTAATACAATTTAGAAGGAATAACAGCCATACTTGGTTTAAAATTTAGAATAGTGGAACTGCGTAAAAGCAAGTAAGTCATATTTTTGATCTTTGTCTCAAAAAGTATAATTTTTAAAATTGAAACAAAAATTATAATTGATTTGTTTTGTCATACAGCTAAGGTAATAACGATAAATATTACAATTATCACATATTTATTATATACAATGTTTTTTTTTTATGAAGTTGACTACACAGACAGAAAAAAGACGATACTACTCGATATGGAAAACTGAAATTTGGCATGTATGTAAATCCAAAAGAATTTAAAAGAAAGTTGTATAATAACTCAGAAAAGAAAGAACTCCTAAGCAGTCTGTAGTGTGTGAGTGACTTTCGCGGTGCAGGGTGAAGATCTCGGAACAATTCCTGAGACTTGCGACAGAGATGTAGGGTAAAGAGCCCCTTTGAAATACCCATAAAAGCTCGCCTCCGTTATCCAAGCTAATTCTTTTCTAACTAACCACATTTGTAACCAAATTATTCTAAATACCACAAGATAGAAAAAACGGGTTCAACTTTCAGTTAAGAATATTTATTGAAGTAGTTTTATTTTGGGTCTAATTAGACAAAGTTGTTCTTAAAATAATAATATTAATTTAACTAACGGCGACATATATATCTTTATAACAAATGACTGGTGATTCAATAGTTAGGAAGATTTATAATATATACATACATATAGCTAGGCTGGGCTTTCCAGTTCTTGAGCCTACAAAAATTTTAAGAAGGATTTTTAGATGGCTAGCATATAACAAAAGATGTAAAAGATGTTTTTGTATGTTGTACTGTTACTACATAAATACAACCATATGATACATTTTAATTTCTATCCCTCGCAAAATAAGATATACTTTTATTCAATTTTGGCACTGTTTCTTAAATTTATATCTAGTTTTTGTACAAAAAATTCAATTTAGTCTCTATGCCCTCGAGGCGCATTCTTTACAGCTAAGGTACAGTGCATACATTTATAGTAAATAAATATACATAAAAACCTACAATTTCAAATTAGTTTATTTAGATGTATAGCTTTTAGTTCCAGTTATTAATATTTTTTATATTCATTTTAAAGTTATCTAATATATTTCAGGAATAAAATTTATCACCATATTTAACTGTTTTAATTTCAACAAAACTTCTTAAATCGTTTTTTAAACAAATTTATTTTTTTCTTTCTTTAAAATTTCTATTTATTTTTGATTTCGGTTGAATATTTTTTCAGGGGTAGTTATTGTAACACTTTATGATACGCCAAATGGAATATTTTAAATTATTTAACACATTTAATATATTTTTTATAATTTAGATTTAGCATACGAATAAATTCTTTTAGATTGAAATAGATATAAACTATTATATAATTTTACTCGCTCTGATAACAAGGCAAAGCGCGGTGTTGTGTTCTGGTACTCGTCACGCAATATCTCGAAATTGAGTGGAAAGTAAGGAACGTAGTGTTTTAACTCTAGGGTCCGCTATATATTTTATAATTTTCCGGATCTGGATCTTTCCCAGTGTGTAACAGTCCTTAAACAACTTTACGCTTTAAGAATCTCTAGTTGATGGATTTTAATATTCATTTGATCATAACATCTTTTATGTAAATAGGGTTAAAGGTACCTTTCATAATAAACGTAAAGAAAACCTTCAGTGGAAATTCATTTCAGTCAAAATATTCCCTTAAATTATTTTAATGTTAGGTATTAAAGAATCATTTCATATCCAAGTTTAATACCATAGCACAAGTGGGCAAGTGCTTGACCGATACGATGGCTCTAGGTTCTATTTTTTATCTAATTGTACAATATACGGCGTTAGGTTATATCTATATAAACCGTTACTAATTAAGATATATTGTTTATATATAAAAATAAGTATAAAATAAGTATTCCAATCACCCACATTCTCGAGAATTTGAAATAGTGATTTGCCCTAGATTACAGCGTCTGACTGTAAATGCGACAGTTGTTGGTTCGATTTGTACTGAGAGGTCTTTTTTTATTTTCTCGCTCTGAAAACAAAAAGGAAACTTGACGTTGTGCCGTCACTCAACATACAACTCGAAAAAATATAAAAAATATATTAATTTGGCAACCTTATTAATATATACGTACTAAATGTGTGATTTATGTACAAGTAAAGTGAAAAATGTAGTGACACATCACTACGGTATTCATTCCTGCTATATGCGGGAAACGGGATATCATTACGACAAGATATTTCTTGTTGGTATTCCTAGTTAAATTTTTAATACGAAAAGTATACATATAACAGTTATTATTCAATTATATCAATATTTTACATTTATTACTATGAATTTGAAATGAGTTAATAAAAATTTTACTGTACATTTTGATCACTGTCGTCTTTCATTTTACAAAATATACAAAAATGATTATTTTCTAATGTCTACACTACTTTGGTCAAGATGAAAAATTGTTTTGAATTTCATGTTATTATGTAAATTTTAATTATAATTTTAAGTAAATAACTTTAAATTTAATCGCCTACAAGTGGTTGCACTGATTGACTATTTATGGTAAAAATACATGTAGACATCTTTAGTTATAAATTCAAATCCAAGTTTAAGAAATCGGTCCATTTGTGTATTGCTTTATACTTGATATAGTCAATAAAAAAAATATAAGAATTTGAACCTTTTTTTCGTGAACAACAAGCACTACAATGTTATTTTTAATTAAAAAAATAAAATAAACTCATCAGTTCGACCACTCTAGAGATGATTATCTACCACAATTGAGTTTAAAATTCAATTAAAAGGAACATTAACATTATGAATATGAACACTAAAATTTATGATAGCTTCGATCCTTAGGCTTTTGCACTGTCTGAAATCTTTGATTCACTGCTTTTTTTCATTTCAGAATAAAAAAAACAGGTATAAATGAAGCAATTGCTACATATATATATTTTCTGACAGTAACTCACAAAAATTCTCACACAGTGACAAAAGAGATATCAAGTGTCATTACAAATTTACTTAAAACTAAATTACTAAAATTTCTCTTTAATTTTAAGAAATGCTAAGATTTTAGATATCTAATTTAAAAAACATCAACTTTGGGGTTTTAGTGAGGTTTAGTAAAATCCAAGACTATTTACAGTTAATAAGAATTGTTATTGGGGCTGTCATCGTGACAGTCCACACTCGTATCTGCCGATACATCGATTACGTTACAGTTGATTACATCATTCGAATCAATATTTTCGATTATATCGGTTTCTACGTTATGATTATCATTTTCTTCACTATTTACAATATCCCTATCTACATCACTATATGATATTACATTGTCTTTCACTGAATCAGTTATTGATTCTCGTTTTTCAATTATAACATCGAAATTTGGTTTATAATAGTCCTCTTTTTTTCCATTTTTAGGTAAATCTGGGGGCCTTACTGTTGATAGGGTATTGGAGAGATATGATGATTGTAAATTGTAACCTGGTAATAATTTTGGTTGTAAGGGTAGCATGAGATCTAAAGAACCAGTGGTTGCAGGTCTCGGTTGCAGGGGTGGAGCAGTCATTAAGGGTGGTTGTAAAGACGCCAAAGAGATAGCGCCACACTGCGTGTTGATTATTGGACTCTCGACTGAAATAAATTATAAAAAATTATTAACTTAAACTATATTAGGAGGACAAATTTATATATTTATTTTTATTTTGTCCAATTACTTAAAATAGAATAAGTAACATTCTAATTATATATATACTTAAAAATGTGGTTAATATTCACACTTTTTTTCCGTCTGTTCATTTTAAATCTATTAAAGGTGAAAAAAAAAAATTATATACTAGATATGTATATAATTTTATTAAAAAAGCAAATTGAAGCTTTATGCATTCATTATAAAATATTTTTTTTTGGATATATATTTATTTTATTTATAACTAATATCTCTTTCTTAAGGTGGTTAAATTAAAAGTTAATTTGTCTAGGAGTTGCAGGTTTGTGGGAGGGTGATGCATACACTATAACTAGAGGTTGCTTGGATTTACCTATAGGTGCTCTAGCTTGTAAAGGTTGTGTGACCGGAGGTCGAAGCAAATTCGATGGCCCTTGAAGTGCTAAGCTAATCATATTCATCCCGTTTACACCTGAAATAAATGAAGAAATTTTAATACTCAAGAAAAACATAGTATCATTCGTGTTATTTCTTAATTTATGAATTATCAATATTTATTTTGTATATTGTGTTTTTTTTTTATGGAAATCCTTTTTTAAAACGGAATTCATACTAATATCTCGGTATTCAACATAACTATATATAACATAAATCTTTATTTCTTACATCTTTCTTTTATGTTACCAATTTAATAAAAAAGTTTAGTCAACTCCTCTATATTCTGCTTAGTATACGAGTATGTTTTGCGACCAACGATATGAAGTCCACCGATGTAATTTTCATAATTTTGAAAAAAAAAAGAAATTGATCAAAAACAATTCTACATTGCGCTGAGAGCTTATTAGAATATTTTTAACTTTAACCCTACTCTACCTACTGACTCTACTTATTTCATAAGATAATTAAGACAAAAAAATACTATATTTTTATAAGAAACTGCCCTCTATATAAACTGTAAGGAAATATCTCACCAAATTTGCTATTCGGTGGTAATTCCTTTAGTACTACAGGATGTTTGACAGCATTCACTCGTCTGTTAGAGGCGCTGGCGTCGCGTTTTCTTCTAGGTTGCTCCACTGGGAGGACTCTACGCCTCTTCTTTGGCAGTTTTGAGCGAGCCTGTCGATAGATGGCGTTGGTTTTAGTATATTATGTTCCCTAGAGTTATACGTTTTTAAAAAATATAAATTAATTATAAATTCACTGGCGGAGCTCGCGTGGCTTTGCAAGCTTATTTATTTAAAATATAGAATAAAATAGAATAAATTTTACTACATACATAAATCAAAGAAATATATAAAATTAAATACATATTTATAAATATAATTTAATATATAAAAAATGTTTAGTTTTTATCTATGATATGCGCTGCGCACACGGTAAACAGGGTTTTTCATAAGTAAATTCGTAATTTTTTTTTATAGTTTAATATTGAAGGTATTTCGAATATGTATTTTTAGAGTTTAAATAAAATAAAAAAAATGTTTAAATGTCTCTCTAAAGTAAACTGTTGAAAATAATACTTAAGTGTTAACAAAATTGTAACCACTACCTTACAATTATATCGTAGCAGTCGCGTAGCACTAACACGTGACCGTAGCGCTTGGACGTTGCCCAAGAGTAGTAGTTCAAGATTTGATTGTACTGATTTGAACGGAGATATATAAATATTTATAATGTGTTTTTTACTTACGATATATTTTATAATAATTTATTGAATTGATTTAATTACACATTACAGAAGTAAAAGGTCATCTTGGTGCAGCAGAACAGCGCAAGACGCATTGATTGTGATTCAATTCCCACTTAGGGAATAAGTGAAATTAATTATTTCCTTGCATTTAGAAAACAAACATGAAATTATGTTTTACCAGTCAACTTGCCTGTTGAAGTTATATTGAAAATTGGAGAACGGAGCATCTGACACTCGATTCTGTTTGCTTACCAAGCTAAAAAAAATAATTTTGTACTAAAATTTCAATTAAAGCGATTCGCACTTACAATATAATATTTTCTATTGTGTGGCGTCTAAATATAGTATATCTAATAGATAAGATGCTTAAGTAATTGTAAAGTAAGCACTACCTAAATTTAATTCAATTTAACTTAACAAAATTATGTTTATTTACTGCAAGTTTATTGTAAGAATTTGATAACAAGAATATGGTAATATATTATGCTTCGATGTATTTATATGACAAAATTTTGTAAATAAAAAAGAAGCGAGAAGGACAGTATTTTATTTATAAATTGATTAATTTCATAAATTAAACCAGTCGTGGTTCAAGCGTGCGACTGTAAATGCGACAGATTGTGTGTTCGTTATCCATTCGAGGATATTTAAATTTCTATTTTATCATTTTGTCGCATCGGTAACGCGTTGAGCTAGCTCAAGATTTCTTGATTCTTGAAGCGACAAAATTTGTGCCATTGCGCGTTGATTTAGTTTTGCCACTCAACATGCAATTGGCGGAAAATAGGGGACACAAGTGTCTTAATGCCAACAGAATGTCTTAACACTTAAAGACACTCCGTTCTACAAAAAAAAATCTTGCATATTATTAAAATAAACATTTCTCTTCACAGACACTCTACAAAAATATGCTATAACGGACTTGTAGAGAGACTTCGTCAATACTAACAGTATTCCAGCTACAAACTTTATGATAACATCGTATTTACGCGTTCATAACTTTATTTATGTGCAAGTTTGAAAGCTTTCATATAAAAGCTTCTTGTTTGTCATTAAATCGTATTCACTTAAACTAATGCATTTAGAGGATATTAAATTATCATAGCGGGTTCGAATTTGTGTGATGTAATTTTAATAATTTCATTTTAGTTTCACGTATCCCACACGTCGCAGTGTATGCAGATTGAACCTAACCTTTCATTAAGACATTTCCATTTTTCTCTCAATAAGTACTCTTTTGAAAATTCGGTGGTAACTTCTCTTTGCCAATAGTGCTATCTATACAAGATATAGCGTGAAGCAATTTTTTTTGAAGAAATTGGAAAAACAGGCATTTTAAGTTTTGTAGTCCACGCAACAAAAATTGCGAGACAAAATTCGTTAATATACATACACATATAGAAAATAATATATTAAAAATATTTTTTTAAATAATAATTCATACATTTTGACAACTCTAATACAGGTCCTATACAAACAAGAGTTTACCCTGAGGGCCTCACGGTGTATTTGTCAAAGGTTGTTCTCGAACAGAATAACATGAAAATATTTTATATCAGCAGAATCAATGGGCATGGTTCCTAATTCGATTTTCGTAGATTAATTTTAATGAAAAAAAAAAAGAAAAAAACACCGTGTATTATTTACGTAAAAGCCTACATTTTTATTATTTATACTAAGCGTTAATCTCAGGGACTACCGGCTCGAATTATAAAAAATAGATAATTTTGTTGTATAGACCATATACATTCGCATATCACGTTCACGGTAAAACTTCTTATCCATACATATATTCTATATATATTAAATGTCCACTCAGAACAGCTGAACTGATTTTTTAGGACAATAAAAGGCCCTGGAGCAACATATAAGCTTCCTTATATTTCGGAACTGTCGTGGAATTGGAATTGAAGCCTTTAAAGAAACGAAAATAATTTCTTTTCCTAACTGGAGATCGAAGCCACAATCATTGAGTTTACAGTACCACTTTGCCACGGTGGCTTCAGATTTTTTTCTAATATATCATGACCTCGTATACTTCCCTAATACCAAAACAGGGATAAGGAGCTCTAAATTTTACTTTACGTCAGAATAACCAATTTTTCAAACATATTTATAATAGATTTAAAGGTACACGAATCTTAAAATTTTCCCTGAATAACGGTAACATCCTACAAAAGCCCGTAATGAAATAAAGTGCCTGAATATACAGCTTATGTTATTTTCCACTTACATTTGAGATGTGGAAACATACGGGATGATTTGGGTTTATGAGCCGTTTTTTTTTGTCTAATTTGGTAACTTAACGTCATACTTGCGGCCAGGAAATGAAATATTTAATATTTTCATTACCTCGCTCTGCTAACGAGGCAAGGTTAATATGCAATACTCGGAGTAAAGTGGGGGACGAAGTGTTTCAACACTAGGTTCCCAGGTTTATTTTGCCTACTCTGCTGTGTTTAGGATACAGTGTGAAGTTAGAAAAGACGAATCTTAAAAATATTCACCTTTATAAATAGTTAAACGTTCCGTTTTGCATTTTTGCCAAATTTTATCAATACAGATTTAATTGGATGCAATAACGAGCTTGGATATAAAGACACGTTCACTGCGGCTTAAGGTCGAAATCGATCTCACATAGACGTCATGCCGGTGCACGTTATGTTATCTATGCATATAACACGAAGCTTAAAATATCTCAAACGCACCAGCTGCAAGTTCTCAAAAATAACTCCGACAATGAACGTGTTAAGCCTAAACTTGGGTCTCAAGTCACAGGCACTGCTCTGAGCTCTTCACTTAGTATCAGCTTTACGCTATATTCCGCACACAGCAGGGTAGGCATAGGGAATAAAGTGATAAGACATTCCGATAAGACATTGCATGTTAAGCGGCGGAACTCAACGCCGGGCGGAACTTGCCTTCGTGTCAGAGCGAACAAATGAAAATTTTAGGAAATAATAATACATTCCCATAGAGTGGGGATCGAACCCAAAACCGTCGCGTTACAGTCACATTTTTGTGCCCCTGGGCCACTTAGTAATCGCTCGGTAAAATATAATTCCGTATATTCACATGACAGCGCGAGTGAAAAAAAGGTGATAGGTGAATAATAAGGGATACATTCTTATTAGGTAAGTGGAAACGGTAATGACGTACTCAATTTGAACAATTTTCATTACGGATATCACTTATTTTGTGTTTGTATTGAGAAGGATTATTTATTCCCATATTGGCTTTTTTAGTAATTTTATATTGTAGGGGTATTGTACAAGAATAATAAATATTATTCAAAACATTTGTAAACATGCAAGTCTCGTGACGTCGTAGCCCACGATATTTTTACAGGCAAAGCTACGCTTTATAAGGCCAGTTATAGCGCAAGGGCACAAGCGTGTAAAGTGTGTAAAGCGTGCGTAAACGCGACCGGTTGTGGGTTCGATTCCTACTCGAGAAAATTTAATATTCAATATTTTCTATGGTGCCGAGGCAAAACGCGGCATTGAGTTCCGCCACTCAACACGCAATGACTCCGGAATTCGGTGGAAAGTGTTTTAACACTAAACTAACTAATCCCTTTGACTAATCTTTAACAAGCGTGAAGCTGAAAATATATATATATAAAAAAAAAGCGGGCGAACCCGCGCGTCTGCCACTAGTAATATAATCAAATATCAATTTATACGCTCACAAATGACTAACACGCGCAGATTTAATCAAAGGTGGCGCAAATTGCCGCTGCTAACTAATTTACGAGCGTCTCGTTCCCGCAAACTACCACGTATTCAAGAACATGGAGGACAAATTAGATTGAGAAAGAGAAAAAAATCTACAATTTAACACTTGGAACTTGGAACAAATGGATCGATGAATGTATGTTCTAATTTCATATAGGAAAAATTACAAAAATTTTAGTTTTTAATTTTTTTTGTCAGCCTCCCATTGTATCTCGAAAGTACCAGGGTAGGCAGAGAAAATTCCATATAACGACATTTTGTTCTCCACTCTCGATCTAAATTTGAGACGTGTGTTTGTGTGTGAGTGGCAGAATTTAACTTCAGATGTCCTACGCCATGACGGTGTTTATTTATTTCTTATTTGCCATTTCTTATTTTATTTTGTACTGCACAAAGTAGGATAATCAAAAGAAAATGAATTCCCATTTACAAAGCGACTCATTTACAAAGTGTCGCGAAGTGAATGGCACTGTTAAAACTACATAACTCCCTCCAGCGGGAATCAAACCTTCAACCATCGCGCTTAAAATCAGAAGCTGCGCCCACGACGCGAAGGCCTGAATTTTACGAAAGTATATAAATAGTAATATACATAAGTAGGCAGAATTAGGTTCGACGCCAGCCGTGACATAGGTGCACAAGCGTGGGACTGAAACACGACAGGTTATGGGTTCCATTCCCGCACGAAGAAATGCTGGTGTCGAGCTCTACCACTCAAAACCGCAGTGCCTCCAGAAATCGCCAGAAAGTGAAGAATTTGCAGAGCTTCATCGCGTAGCGTAGCTTCATAACGGAGAGTGTCTTAACACTATGTATAAATTATCAAAAATGAAATTCCCATTTCCAAAAGATCATCCATAGTAAGGTATTTCTATAAAGGTATTACGTGTGATCAAAGTCGTTGGTAATGTTTAAGTGGCGCTCGGAATTAGTCCCTTAATTTAGTACTCTCGCTGCTTGATTAATTTAATTGTACACTTTAATTATGAGAAATAATAAGAAAAATAATTCTCGCTTTTTACCGTAAAGCAGGGTGAATTTTTACATTTTCCATGTAGTCTTAGAAACATTGCGTGTTGAAAAGAAGAGGTAAACGCCGCGAGTATTCTTGTCAAAGTTTGGAAATGAAAATATTTAAATATAATCCTCCCTGATTCCTCCCTGAAGCTATTGTATCGCAAGCATCACTTTTACAGCCTCACGCTTGTGTCCACAAGTGAAGTTTGTAGGCTCGATCGACACTCGGGGGCTTGAAATTACGGAACGAGTGCTCTGGTAACGAGAAAAAGCGTGGCGTTGAATGCCACCACTCTAAACTCAAGGCTTTCAGAATTAGGCGGAAAATGGGAAACTAAAAGTGTTGAAACAGGGAACAGAGTGTAACACTAGGTTTCCAGGTTCCCTTTTCCTATCCTCGCAGAGACCACTCCCCGAGAAAGGACCGATGGACCACAATCCATTCTTACGTGCCAGGACGGCCTCAAGTTTTTTTTAATAAAATAAACATATAAATTGATATAATTTATAAGAGATAGGATAAGATAAGCAAAAATCTTTTCCTTTACTAAGCATGAAGATAAAAGATCAAACAATTTTCGTATGATTTCGCAAATTATATGAAGATTTCATAGCGTTTTACATAAGTGGATAGGCGAAGGCTTTTTTATAGATTTACTTAAAAGTAACACATTATGTTATTATAAAGTAGTATATACATTAATAGATATGGGTGTAATGGCGCAATAGTACAGCGTTTGACTGTAATACAAAACGGTTACGGGTTGAATTCACACTCATGCGACTGAATTTCTTTGCTTTAGTAACAAAGCACAGCATAGGGGGCCATACTGTGCTTTGTTACTAAAGGAAAGGCCCCTTCTATTCTCCCCCAATAATATCAAACAATCAGGCAAGAAGTGGGGGACGGAGTGCCTTAATACTAGGTACCTTTTGTCTATATTTTTACATATTTACGAAGCAGTATTAAACTAATTTAGAATATTATGTTAATATACTTCTAATCCTTATTAGGGGGCTGTCGTTTTAGTAGTGTAGCGGTGCAGCTTTCAACGTGGTGTTTGTAGGTTCAGTCCGCCTCTGTGGCAATTTTTTATTATTTTTATCTAATAAAACAAAACGCGGAGTTCAGTTTCTATCATTCAATACACAACGTCTCGAATTCAGTTGGAAATGGAAAAATCAAATGGAATAAAGAAGACTTCATTTCTATAAACCGTCCAATTTTCAAGACATTGTGTGTTGAGTAGAGGATTTCAATGCTCCTTATCTTATTACCAGGTCAAGGAAATTGAAATAATTCATTCCCCATAGTGGAAATCGAACCCATCAACCATCGCTTTCGATGGAAAGCCTAACATACCTAAGCTAAAATTTTGAACACCACCGTCACACCCAGTAAACCACTTAAGAAGTAAATTATATTTAATGATATCTATAATGTATAATTAATCACGTTTGTGCCGTGTAACATTTGGCGGCTATTAATTGAGAGTCATGTGACGCGCGTGTTAATAATATAAGCTATAAGGGATTGTACATTATTAATATATATTCATTTATTATGTATATTTTTGAAGTCAGTCGTGTCGCTGTGGCAACGGCGTGTGACTGTAAACGGGACAGGTTATGCGTTCGATTCTCCACTCGAGAAAATGAATATTTAATATTTTCATTTCATCTCTCTATTCGCTCTGGCGTCAAGGCGCTTTGCCTTGACACCTTAGGGGCAAAAAGGTGCCCCTGTAAACGTAACAGTTATGGGTTCGATGCCCATTCGGAGTAATGAAATATTTAATATTTTCATTTCTTTGCTCTGGTGACGAGGTAAAGCGTGGCGTTGAATTCCGCCACTCAACACGCAATGTCTTTAGAATTCGGCGGAATTGAGAGTATCTTAATAGGAACGGAGTGTCTTATGACTAGGTTCGCGAGTTCCCTCTATCTACCGTACTATGTATAGAATACAGCGCGAAGCTAAGAAAAAGCGTACATTTCATTTCAAATACAAAATATAATTTATTTTACGTGATGAAAATTTGTAAAAAAATTCTAGATATCTAATTAAGACAGAAGGCTCATTAGCTTTGCCAATTATACTTGTTAATGAGGATTTCACTTTTGTACTGGTATTTTGATTTTAATCAGTTTTATTGTTCACTAGCTCCCGAGGCTTCGCCTGCTTGAAATACACATGTATTTATTTAATAGCCTGGGTTTTTTCCGTGTTTTTATAACATTGTCAGAATAAAGACAATATCTAGGAAGTTTGCTAAAATACAATAGAAAAAACTGTGAACAAACGCACAGACCAACAGACAAAAAAAAAAAATTTGTCTCTCACATTTTGGCATTCTACATTTCTCTTTCTCTTTAATCTTTCAAGGTGCAATATCTCAAAAAAATGTGCGGAAAGTGGGGAATGGAGTATGTACTATACTATATTCTCTCTGCCTAGTTTCAGGGAACCTAGTGTTAAGACGTTTGCGTGTAGAGTGGCGGAACTCAACGCCGCTTTTTTGCCTCGACACCAGAGCGAAAAAATTGAAATATAAATGTAAATAAATATTTTATCTCCTCAAGTGGGGATCGAACCGACAACCAGTCAGTTATACAGTCACACTCTGTGCCCCTGCGCCACGACAAATTGAACATCTTTTTCCTTAAAGTATTTCAAGCTTAGTCTTAGTGTTACTTAAGAGTCCGAGTACTTAATTAACAGTTAACGAGCTTGTCTGTGGCAAAGCAAATTATCTCTAAGTGAAGTGGCTGAAAAAGTTATTTACTTTTGTAATTATATTCAATGTTAAAGTTCACACTAGTGTGCTTATTTTTGGGAAAAACATGTTTTTATTTAGCTTCACGATGTATCCCGCATATTAGAGAGTAAGCAGTAGGAACCTAGGGGTAAGACACTGCGTTCCCTATTTTGCCGACTACTTTTCAAGACATTGCATGTTTTTTTGCCCAAACGTGTAAATAAAAATAATTCCCTCGAATTTGAATCTACTCCACCGTAGCCGCGTAAACAGTCAGAGTTTGAAAAAACTATTTCAAACGTATAATATAGTTATAACATGATAAAGTTATAATATATTGGCATAGTAGTTGTAATGCTTATTGCAGGACTATACACGATGATCGTGAGTTCAATCAGTTCTGAGGAATATTCATATTTGTTTCTCTAGTCTCAATAGAAAAGGTTATAGTGTTGAATGCCTGATGTGATTTTAAAAAAAAATATCTTTTCTTTCTCCTCTCCTTTACTGTACACACTTTTAAAACATGTAGCAGCTAGAGAGAACGACCTCTGTTCCAATACCTTCCGAGATTCATAAATTTTTTTTAGGTTCATGTATTCCGGAGACAGCAGAGAATGCAGAGGGAACATGGAAACTTAGTGTTAAGACACTCCGTTCCACACTTCTGATCTCTACTATTCACCGCGATTGGCGGAACTTAACGTCTAGCTAGCCTGGGTACCAGAGCGAGGATATAAAAGTATAAAATACTAGAGGCCGCCCGCGACTTTGTCCGCGTAGAAACCCTATGATAACGTAACAATATTATATAATCCTGCGGGAACTCCGGGATAAAAAGTAGTCTATATGTTACTCTGGGTACCTACATACCAAATTTCATCGTAATCGGTTCAGTAGTATTTGCGTGATAGAGTAACAAACATAGATACATACTCACAAACTTTTGCATATATAATATTAGTAGGATTTCATTCCCCCAGTTTAAATTGAACCCATAACCGTAGCGTTTACAGGTTAGTGCCCCCGCGCTACGACTGGCCTTAAATTTACTTAGGTGTTACGACTAAAATAATCATAAAAATCTTATATACTACAATTATTCTCATATGCTGGAACCGAACTGATAAACCACGTCTCAATACTTAATTTATTAATTTTTAGAGCTTTTGAGCTTTCTTACTCTTAGTTTCGAGCTATTTGTTAGAAAGCTTATTTATCTAAGCTAATTTGTGAACAAAATAGCTTAAATAGTTTGGATTTAACGTTGCACTAATAGAACTAGTTAAGAAAATGTCACCTATTAATTCTATTAAACGTCCAAAGTGTAGATTGCCTTAATTTATAAGCAAAAGCGAAAAATATTATAAGAAAAAAAAATGCACGCCATGTTATTTATAGTTATTAGTTCCTCGTTGCATATAGTCAAGCATATGAAAACTAGTGTTAAGATACACTGATCGTCATTTTTCTGAATAATTTTCGGAACATTGTGTGTTATTTTTTATTTACAGTCAGGAAATGTGTTGCTACGCTAGATTGGACTCAATATATCTTTTTTCCTCTCATATAGTTTTATTCGTTAGGAATTTACGATAGCGAATTGTCCAACCGATTCGTAACAACGCCTATTGCATCGCGCTGCATCCCGCACATAGCAAGTAGGTGACAGAGAACCTAGTGTTAAGACAGTGCGTTCCTATTAAAATATTTCTGTTTCCCACTTTCCGCTGAATTTTGGAGGAATTGCGTGTTGAGTAACGCTTTGAAAAAATAAATCTTACAATATAAAAAAGTAAGTCATTTTCTAAAACATTGCCATATTATTTTTTTTATTTATTCAATAATAATATTTAGTCATGCTGTATCTATGCAGCAGGGTAGGCAGAAGGAACCTAATGTTAAGACACGACACGACGACGTTCCCTACTTGGAGGCACTGCTGAGTAGCGCAACTCAACGCCGCTCTCTTGCGTCGACACCAGAGCAAAAAAATTTAAATATAAATTCAAATAAATAAAGTAATATTGATGGTAACATTTGAACGTGTTCATAATATTAACAAAAATAATCAGAATCTTACTTTATTCCTTACCCTATTCTAAATCTACACAAGGGATTTGAAGCCAAATACTCCTCGATCACGTCGTTCTCTTTAACACCTCTATTATACACAAATAGTGCCCTCGAGGTCATATATGATGGTACTAATTTCACAGTGCAAACTCACAGAAGCAATCGAGAATATTCAAGCTGAATTTCTCACTATTAAACGCTTAAGGAACAAAATGATCTATTTATAAGCGGCAGCGAGTGTGATAAAATATATTTTTGTTGCTGTTCGTTACTAATTTTTTTCTTGTAACCACAACCTTTATAGTTAGTGGCCGCACAGTATATTAATTACAATTTATTAATTTCCTAAACAAAATACAGCCAATTTTTTATGTCAATATTTTTTTGGCAAAATAAATGATTCACTGCTGAGTTTTTTTTTAATACTCTAAGTATACTCACTCAGATACTCACGAAGACACGAATGTTACATGCCTAAAATGTTTTTAAGGAGCTTTATGTCAGCTTTAGTTTGTAATGTCTAAATATAAGAATTGCAAAATGTTATCTTTTGTGTTTATAAAAAGGGAGAATAATAAATTAATTCAGTTTACTCTACTTAAGTATCTTGTTCATCTCGGAACCCTTAGAATTTTCAAGTAAATATTTGATCCAAAAGCAATTTCTGCCTGTATACAAGATAATTATGTACCTAATATAATATGATTAAATTATAAAATTATTTTTCATTGTCGTGAAGTCGGACAAAACACATGCTTGTGTTTGTTTCAACCGACTAGGTTTATGAGCAAACATTTCGTAAGTAATTTTTTTTAATGCAATAATCTTTAGCAAACCTCCAAAAAAAAAATACATAAAATAATATCCACTTTGGTGCACATGTGTTAATTTGGGCGTACGGTATTATAACGGACGCTTATGTTGATATAAGAAATCGCTAGCTATTCATCACATGGACCAAAATCTAATTCGTCTTAATTTATTCTGTTCCAATTGCCATCGCGTGGTACATAACTTCCCGTCACAACGGAACTTAATCCTCTAATGCACTTATAAAACGTCGAATCTATAGTAAGTTAACTTAAAAATTATGTTATAATACAATAAATGTAGTCCTGAAATATTCATATGCTTGTATCTATTTAAATAGGCGTTAAGACATAGTGTGGCTGTAACTGCGATAAGGTGTGGATTCGATTACCACTCAAATAAATGAAATATTTAATTATGTTCTTTTCTTCGTTCTGGTGCAGTGGTAAATTTAACTATAAACAACATTTAACGTCCAATCTGAACTACTCGCAATATATTCTAGTATTTAAATTAAACGACCCATTAGCTAACATTTTTTTTCTTTAAAAAAATTGCCAATACCACTTTAGTCGCAAAAAGATTTATCATTTAAACTCTACATTTTCTATATAAAATTGTAAGTGTCACTTTCAAGGAAATACGTTCACTTTGTAAGACGAAAGATACTGCGATGTGTAAACCTAAGCTGACGTTTTAACCGAATGATGCTATCGTTAATATTTGAGCTTTTCTGGGGAGTTAAAGTTTATTTTACGGCTTTTTATTTATGTCTGTGGTCTTGTAGTTTCGTGAATTGTATCGTGGAGTGTGAGTCATTTGTTCATTTGTAATTAAAAACGATTTAGTTAGATTTAGGCTATTTTATTAAACAAAGTTAATCATTCTTTAATTATCCAAATTCACTTTGTATTTTCGCATTAGTGATACAGAAATAAGGAGTGAATATCAATCAAAGAATCTTTTTCCTCAAAAGCTTAAATTAAAAAACAAATACACCCTATTTATTTATCGGTACCGGCGTCGTTGAGAATACACCGCAGTATATTATTCTCGTAGAGCATAAGCAATGTCCATTGGGCTTCTATGGATAATGCTAAGCATTTGAGATATACTGCAAAGAAGCATATTAAATACACTCTCCTTATCAGTATAGGGAAGTCAGACTACATCTCCGATGAGTAATATGTAGAAGCTATCAATATCGCTCCAAAGTAATTCATCAGGGTCCATCATAGGTCCACCATACGAGCTGGCATGTCACCCTGGTTTGAAATCCATTCGGGTGTTAAACAAGGATGCAATATGTCATTTGGATAGCTGTCTCCAAGGAGTGAAACAAAATGACATTGGAGTAAAAGTTGCCTGGACTTGAGTGTAAATTGGCTGTTGTACGCGGATGATGCAGTGCTCATCAGAATCAGTGCATCATCAGAATGTGAGTTGCAGGCATTAGTCAAAACTCTGAAAGAAGGGCGTGAAAATCAATCTAAATCTAAGACTAAATTCGAGTCCACGGTGCCTTAGCTGCTACACAGAATGGCCAGATTGTCAAGGTGAGAATGAAGAAGAACGTGCTCAGCTGGTTTGGACACGCCGAACGAATAAGTGATGAAAGAATGGCAAAAAAGATTTGTGTGTGAGACCGTCGTGGCGCAGTGGCACAAGAGTACTATTGTAAAATAACAATTGCGCGCTTGATCTCCACTCGGGGGAACGAATTATTATTTATTAATATTTTAATTGCTTGATCTGGCACCAAGACAAAAGCTCGACGTTGAGTTTCACCACTCAACATGCAATGCCTCGAAAACGTCAGTAGAAAGTGGGGAACGGTGTGTCTTACTCTATATTAGCTTTCCTTTGCCTGCCCTGTTGTGCGCGGGATAGATCGTGGAGCTGATTTTTTTTCTATTTATGAGCAAGAAGCACGAAGTGATAACAAACTCCGTTCTCCGCTTTCTGCATAAATTCAAAATTTTGTACCTCAAGCACTCTTATAACCAGACGTTATCTCAACGCGGCACATTATTTTTTTTTCTAAAATATCATAAAGTCAATGTTATTCATTATACTTACATAGAATAATCTCCGTTAAAGCCTCAGTGAAGTTTCAAACGAAGTTGCCTAATCATTGCCTTTTAATAATAGATGAGAAAATTTTCAACATCGTCTTTTACAAGTTTAAATATATATGAGATATGTTTCACGTTTAATCTCCTGAACGAGACATATTTAATACAATACAAATTTTGAAAGAACTTGGCGTGAGATGCTAGGCGTATGCTAAAATCGATTCAATAGGAAGGAGTTCGATTACCCTTTTAGATCTCTAGTTCTAGTTTTCCACCTACTTTTTCGAGATATTGAGTGTTGAGTTTTGAAACTTAACACCGCGTTGTTTTACTAACGCGGAAAAAAGGAAAATAGTTTGTTTATTATAATTAATTTCCAGTGTAAAGAACTTAGAACGCTCGCATCGCAATTCGCGTTTTGTGTAAAATATAGACACGATTCCACTGCGCCACAACGGCTACAACATATTATTTTGTAATATAAGTTAAACTGGTTAGCCTATTTACGACAAGATTATGAAAATAGCATTTTGTAATTTTTTATGGCTTGGGCTCTCTCTGTAGTTTTTAAAAGAAAGTCAGAAAATATTTGACTATTCCTAAGAGACTACTTGTAAGTGATTGAAACTTTTTAAATCAGCTTCACGCTGTATCCCGCACACAACAGGGTAGGCAGAGGGAACCTAGTGTAAAGATACTACTTTCTCCACTTACCGCCGAATTTTGAAAGCGATGCGTGTTGAGTGGCGGAACTCTACGCCGCATTTTGTCTCGACACCAGAGCGAAGAAATGGAAATATAAATTTATAAATATTTAATTTCCTCGAGTGGGTATCGAACCCACATCCAGTCGTGTTTACAGTTACAGTTTGAAGCTCTTGTTGGATTTGATTTTTTGATACTTTTTTAGCTTCACGATGAATATAGCACACGACAGAGTAGAGGGAAGAAGACGGAACTTTATTATTAAATTAAATTAGCTTCACGCATACAGCGTGAACCTCACACAGCAGGGTAGGCAGAGTGAACCTAGTGTTAAGACACTCCGTTCCCCACTTT
>DWAO01001152.1:0-20315 GCA_018230605.1 Heliconius congener
GCACTAGGTTCCCTCTGCCTATCCTGCTGTGTGCGGGATACAGCGTGAAGCTGATGATTTATTTTGCTAGCTAGGCTAGCTTCGGGCAAACCGACTGCCAAGTTAGACCTGCAGACAAGAAACGGAATCACTGAACTTCTGTACTAGTAGATAATTATTTTAAGCAAAACAAAATCTTATATCGTCTTATCAATTAATAGTATATATAAACAGGACAACTAGAATATCTTATATTATATAAACTTAATGAAAACAATTAATTACATTGTTATTTATTAAGTAAGTAAGTCTACTTATAAAACTTTTCGAACTTGTTCGAGATTAACAATATTCTTCATTGGCTTGCTGGTTTGTATTAAAATAATTTTAAGTTAATTTACTTAATAGAACCTTTTTTTTATAACAAATATAAAATTCTTATTGTTTTATTGTTTTGTTAGGTCTAGCTTGGACTTGGACCAAGTGACATTTTTTCAGGTTTTTCTAGGTTTAACTTCCATCGATCCGCTGCGGTTAGAGCCGCGCCACTTAATGAAATAGAAATTGGCGACCTCTCGAAGACAAGCTCCTAACCCTCACCCGTCCCTCTCGCCCGAGGGGGTACGGTCCGCTCAAGTACCGAGCGAGAGGGACAAAATATATTTATACAAAGTCAAAGACGACCGTCGAGTGGGATAGCTGTATTCATTATGAATATAATGCGGTCGCGGCTGTGTCCGTGCGTCTGAACGCGGCTTGCCTGTGTGCGTCGTCTTCTCTACAACGGAGAATCAATATTTCATCTTTACGTAGGATGACCAGTTTAGGGTCGACTCACTATCCACAGATTGGCTTATAACTGATAACTAACCGCTAATGCTCTTATCTCTACCTCTTATCTCTTATCTCTACATTGCAGGTATTCGAGAACATCGAATAGAACATCTTGTCGATACCGTCTAATCGGCCAGTAAATAACCAACGGGGTGACGTGATTCGAAAAAAGGAACATCGGTGCATAATCGATAACGACAAGTGAACGTCTCGCGTTGTGGTTGGTTTGCGGTTAGATGGGCGTGGTCTGTGGTTATATTTACGATCCCCATTGGCCGATCACCTGACCTTTGTGGTTAGTCCTGTGGTTTCTAAGATTTTCACCCTGCGGAAAAATAGATAGCGGAAAATATGGGCTGTGATTGGTTGGTGGTTGATTTGTGGTTAACCGCGATATGCGATTCGTTAAGATCGTAATGGGTGGTGGCTGCTGTAATATAATGTAATTAGATGGATTTGTCATCGGTATGTTTGTTACGTCGCGGCCCTCGTTGTGGTTTTGGTGTCGATTGTGATTCGTCGCCGCTGTTTTTGGTTTTATTTCTCTTTATTTATGTATAAGTTGTTAGGGTGCGGTTGGTTAATATTGTTTGTAGCGCTACCTATGTCATATGTTAGCTAGACAAGTAGTATGTTATTTATGTATTTAATATACACTAAACGGTTTTTTAAATTGATATAATAGCAAATCGCAAACTATAGATTTGTTCAATAAATAACGAGTTAATCTCCTAATAGCCACAAAAGAAAGTTTAATAGAAAATTAAAAAAAATATAGTGTGCGCCCTCTTGCGAAATCAACTGGAACTTTGTCGCCAGTTTTATTTTTAACGAAACTCCTTCAAGTGCGAACCTTTTCGTTTTCTTCGCCTTCTTAAGAAACAGTTTAAGAAAGTTCACGGATACGACCCCTCACACTCACATGGAAAGTGAACGCACACATGCGTAGAACATTCTACGTCGGAAAACCTCCTTACTTCTAAAAGGGCCTAACCAAACGCAAGCTTTCTTAAGCTACTACTGTATTATTATGTCCTTATAAACAACTTACGCCCTTTTGCTTACTGAGCTGAAAATTTTATGGGCTTAATGCAAAGTTTTTAAATATCTTAAGCGACATTTCCTAGCTATTCAATATATAACTCTATTTGGATTATTATAAGATTCAATTTAGGCTATATTTTGTAGTTACTAATATTAGATGTTTAACATAAGCGTTTTTAGTATCTTTTCTGTATCTCTGTGTGAGTGATATGTTGATAGAAGGTTTGCGTATGTGTGTGTTTGTGGCGCTAATGTGCTCCACTGTAAGAAAAGCTCACAAGATGGCATCACTTGTGTTTTTTTCTTAAAGTAAAACTTACCATCGTATGGTACTTATTATTTTTAATACGAGCTAATATGAATCATTCTTTAACAATATTTATTATCATTTAAAAAAAAATGGTATGTTATAATGCTTCATTTTTTTATATTTGGCATATCAAAATTTATTAACTGCTGTTATAGAGAAACCTTCGATATAGAGAATACGTTCTCTCGGTTCCATACTAATATACGCAGTATATTTACTTTTATACAAATTGTACATCGTACTCCTCATTTTCTCGTACAAAGAAGGCACTCAAACCTAGTGGTAAGTTTTTCCGTATACAAGAAAATATGGGAAATTGTTTGCTGTTTAAAGGGCGTGATGAAAGAATGGCAAAAAAGATTTCGATTTCGGTTGACTTTCGAAAAAATCTTGAGGACCTCCCGGTGAGCAAGTCTGAAGAGGTTGATGACAGAGGACGAGGCGAAAGAGGTATGCAGAATGCAGAGACCGTAGCATATGGAGTTCTGTTCTCTTCGACCACCCCAATAAGCGAAGCGAAGCTAAAGTAAAATATTAGAGATTTGAGACCCACCTTCGTTTACAAAAAGAACTCTATCAACCATACTCTACTAACCGTTAGAATATCCATAAAATTAACACACAAAAGAAAAATCTCTTATTTGCCTGAGATTAATTTACATCGCTTACGCAGCCTACATTTCCTCTCTTCTATTTAGGGTTGCTTAATTAAGCGAGCGTGGAGCGCAACGCTGCACCATGAATGGAAATATTTAATTATCACCTCGCGCGTAAATTTCCCACGGCTGCGATAAAGAATAAACATCGTTGTTGTCTTAGAACCTCCTAAGAATTACGAGGCGTAGGGTTGTCAACTTTTATGTTTTATAAGAACTTTGAAAAAAGATTGTTGTACAGATAAAATAAATAGTAAAATACAGTTAAGAAGATATGTTTTCAATGGCGGTTATTTTTTTGATAAGGATAACTACATATAAGGAGCATTCCACGTGAAGCGGACAGGCAAGAAAGTCGAGGTCTGCCATTTTGGTTTTTTTTTTAACATGTTAGACCTACATACCCATGTACAATATTTTCAGCGCACAGTGTTCAGTTTAGGAGTTATGGGGGCTCGAAGTCGTTCGTCATGCATTCTTTCAAATCTTTTTAAAAAATAAATAAAGTAATGGGCAATCTATTCCAGATTGCCCATTAAATGAGCTTTGTTAATGGTATTTTAGTTGAATAAAATTATTTTATTTTTCTTAGAAAAAAAAAGTTACATATTATTTAATTAATTGCCTGTAAGCAATTTATAGTATGTAGATAAGCCTCACAAAGTTTTATCAAGGGAGGCCAAGCCGTTTAGAAGCTACATCGGTTACAATCCTGAAGCGCGGCGTCCGATGCCACAATTGGCACTCACCGCACCACCTATCAAAAACATTGACCCAATTTAGTTAAAACATAGTAAAATTAAAAATTTCCGTACGTTTCAAGCCCCGGTACATTGTTAGTTACCAGACCGAGGAACTTAAAATAATGTATTTCTTCAAGTGACAATCGAACCCGCAACCGTCGCAATTACAGGTAACAGGTACCGCGGTAACTTAAAAAGAAGATATATAACTCATAACCTATAAGATGAATAATTTTCAAATAAGCGAATCCAAAAGAGATTGTTTCAAGTAATAACACCGCCTTAGCGTACACGTTTTTATTTATTTATTTAGTTTTCCTGAGGCCAGTCGTTGCGCAGGGGCACAAAGTGTGACTGTAAAATCGACTGGTTGTGGGTTCAATCCCTCGAGGGAGGACTCGAGGAAATGAAATATTTATGTAAAAAAATTAAATTATAAATGTAAATTTATAATTTAATTTTTTTGCTCTGGTGTCGAGGCAAAGTACGGCATTGAGTTCCGCCACTCAACACGCAACGCCGACGACGAGCCAGAACTCGACGGAAAGTGGGGAACGAAGTGTCTTAACATTAGGTTCCCTCTACCTACCCTACTGTGTGCGGGATACAGCGTGAAGCTGATTTGATTTATATATTTGGTTTTCCAGATTTTTTTTTTATTTTTATGTCTTATATAATAAAGTATATTCAATTCTATACAAAAAAAACATAGTAAGCAGCCCTACCCAAGCAATGTCTCAAGTCGTCGCGGCCGTCCCCAAGGGGCCATTACGCGGTCACCGGCTGATTACCGCCCGCCCTGATTTCAACCCTTCGTGTACCGCCGTACCTACGTTAACACTCTAATAACTACGCAAATATTATTATTATACGTAATGAAAAATATTTTATTTCTTGAATTTAAAGGAAAAATAAAGAGTTAAGTTAAGTTAAGTTCAAAAATTAAGTTTGATAATTCGTTTTTTTTGCTGAAAAATCTAGATATAATTTTGTAGGTTAGGTCTTAAGTTTAGAGTGCCGTATGAATTTTGTTTTAGTATTGTATTTTGTATATATCCTTCATATCTATGTATATTTATATCATATATAACACGATTGACTCTATTGACTTATAGTATTCCGTAGTCCGTATATCGCCCATTTCGAAGTAGTGGCAAAACTCAACGTCGCGCTTTGTTTTACCTAAATGGTGAAATAAATATAATTAACGTCATAGTGCAAGGGCACAAGCGTGTGACTGTGATAGCCACGTATGTGAGTTCGATATAACTCGGGAGAATGACATATTTAATATCTTAATTTACTGGCTCTGGTAACTAGACAAAACACGGCGTTGAGTTCCGCCACCCCAAAATGGATAACGGAAGTGTATTTGTCCCTTTTTTTAGCGTGAAGTTAAAAAAGAAAAAGATGTGAGGCCAGTCGTGGAGCAGCGGCACAAAGTTGACTGTAAAACCGACTGGTTGTGGATTCGATTCCCACTCGAGGAGAATATTTACTTAAATCTATATTTCTATTTCTTCGCTCTGGTGTTGAGGCTAAGCGCGGCGTTGAGTTCTGCCACTCAACACGCTATACCTCCAGAAAACGGCAGAAAGTGGGAAACGGAGGGTCTTAACACTAGGTTCCCTTTGCCTACCCTGTTGTGTGCGGGATACAGCGTAAAGCTGATTTATTTATTTTTAAGTTAAAAAATAAAATAGAAAATATATATACCTAACTATGAGCCTGAGTTGAACCAAAAATTCATTTTATCAGACGCTGTTCAAAAATGACATAAACAGGCATACGTTAATTAAAGTATACGCATAAATGGGTACGTTCCATCAATTCAAGCAAAATATCAACTGTGACTTCAAACAACAAAACATTTTTCCACATCTACATCCACCAATTCCATCCCTTCAACTGTTTTAAATTAAAACGTATGTAGATGCGTCATTTCGTATAAATAAATACATAAATATGTTCGGAGCTGGCTAATTACGTTCATTAAACTCATTTTCCAGCACAAAGTAGGTACCCACTCGCAACGGCAGTGGAGACGAACGGAACGAGGCGCGCACGGTTATTGTAATAATTGGCGTTTTCACATAAACAAAAGTACAAAGCATTTCAGTAATTAAGGGGTGGGCGTAAAGGTCTCGCAATTATGGGCACACTTGTCTCCCATTGTCAATGCAATGATTTAGATCTTAAATAAGATGGATACACACAGATGGTTGGGAAGACGGGAGGGTAGATTATCGGTTGTGTTTCGTATGTCTGTTTGTGTAATTCAAATTACTATTGTTCTCGATGTACTTGTTAAACTATGGAACATTTTACACGTGACGTGAAGTGGTTTTTTTCCATTACCAGTAAGCACTTCCGTTTCTCACTGTCCGCCGTATTCTGAAGGCATTGCGTGTTGAGTTACGCAACTCAACACCACCCTTAACCTCGTGTCGTATCATTTCGAAAACGCTACAGCAGGTAGGCTATTCCACAATTGTCTTAGTTAAAAAGGAAGTTTCTGCAAAACTGCATAGTAGTGGAGTACCACATATTCAAATTGTGTGGTTTGAGGTCGTCTCCATTGTACTGCCTTTATGCACCAATATAGGACGTAAATTGAGTTTAAATCGAATGTTGTTATAAAAGCATAAATATATCTTTCATAATCAATCAAAGTCAAAGTTAAATCATTTTACTCGAAATAGGAAATTACATACTTCATTTTTCGAACGTCAAAGAATTTACCATCAGTTCACCAAAGGCACTGCCTCAGGCCTGGGAAGAACCGGCGCAAGAAACTACGCAGGACTATTTTTACATATTTTTTTTTACAAATTCACTTATTTATTGACAATGATACCTTTGAAACAGACTGGAGCGGGCAAACTGGAGAGACACACGCTTATGCCACTGCGCTAAGATGCCCTCTTTAAGCCTCGAGCTTAATTCTTTTACAAAGTATAAAATTTTCAAAAAGCACATCCTGTAATGTTAAATTCGGTACTTTACAAATACGAAACAAAGACGACCCAGAAAAATAACTAAATCTTGCAGCTACCAAGTGCCATCAAAACCGCGATTCAAAACGACATCGACTCTGTATCTATGAACCTACTACCTATCTACCCGCACGGGTACTGTGCATTAATAGGTATAACACAAACGAAGCAGCACAATTAAGGCGGGTACACACGGCAGCTACGGCACATTTGCCGGTGTCACGTGCCGACCTCGCACTTAATTTCGCAAGGGGGCGCGGGGTGATGCGGTTTTAAATTACGCCCGCTCCGGCTCTCCCCTATACTATAGCATCGACAGCCTGGTTACCGTATGCTGCGATAGTTGAATGTATTAGTTTTTTTGTGAAAATTGACTCATCTCATCTTTCTCGTAGGACTTGAAACTTTAAAGAAATGTAAAAATTAATAGGTAAGTAACTACCTAAGCCTAAATGCAAATTGGTCTATAATTCAAAGAGGAAAATTGAAGAACATAATGTATTGGCACCAGATTCTCTCTATGGTATTACAAAAATACGTAAAGCAAAAAAAAAAACTACTCCAGTGAATTTCTTCTGGCTATGTTCAATAAATACTTCAGCCTTTTTCATAAACACGAAATCTATTTTAATTTTCAATTACTTTTAATAAAAATAAACGTGATAGGGTTCCTTTAATAGTTGAGTATTCTTGGACAAACCAAGTTACTTATGTTAATAATATTGTTTATGAATTATTTCAATTTTTTAACTAATACAATTTTAGTCTTCCTAAAGGGTTTATGAGATGGTTTGTGTATTCGATCTCCACTAGGGCACATTGTGGCTCCATAGGGCACTATGTATTTTTTTTGCTTCACATTGTATCCTGCACATAGTATATAGTAGATTTCATTTCCCTGAACGGGAATCAAACCCACGACCCTTGCGCTTACAGTCACACGCTGGTACTTATGCGTCACTTCGGCCATATTAATGGTTTTTTTTTTAAACTAATATAATCCTGTGGAAAGTAATCTTAATGGGAACGAAGTCTCTTAACACAGGTTCTCTTTGCCTACTTTGTTAAGTGCGGGAAACAACGTGAAGCTAGAAAAACTTCAAGATTCAAATTTTATGACTGATTAGACGTCCCGCTTTATCTTTACTATTAGTATTATTTATGAGGCCACAGGGGCACAATGGTATGACTGTAAACGCGACAGCTTGTGGGTTTGATTCCTACTCCCTTAACACGCAATGGAGTGTCTTACTCTGCCTCACCTGCTATATACGTGATAAAGCGTGACGCTGAACATAAAATTATACAGAAATCTAAATAATATATAACAACAAAAAATCCGATTCATCGAACAGCATTTACCAACCGTTTCAAAAGAAATTTACATAAAAATTCAAAGCCAAATAGTTCTCCACTGAAATACCCCCTCACCCGAATCTCACTATACGCTAAAGCTATTTAGACGCCGTACATTACCAGCGAGGCATAAATCCGTGCGGGCGAAGCCAAAATGTTCGTGTATTTAATACTAAAAATCAATAATTAAACGATATATGTAATTAATACGGTGAGCCCGGCGCACGCATACATTATGGAGGAGTGGGTGCATGCATTATGAAAATGACGATGATAAGCCCCGTCATTCACGACCCTAGTTATGTATTTTATGTTTGCAAATATGTACTTGTATGGCTAGCCTTAAAAGGCTTTAGTGCATGCTCGATTTTGCCCACAGATTAAAAATATTGGTTTTTTTCAATTTGGTTTTTGGTATTGGATTTGAAGCTGTCTAGATAATTTTAGGGTAATAGTAATTAAGCTAATGTATTTATGTTTGTCTGTAGATACTACAAGACTTTTTTTTCGAATTCGAATGATTCAATATTTTTTTTAATTTAGTAGCTACTACTTTAATCCTAAGCAAAATATTTAAAGATTTTACTATATTTTTATTAAAAAAATAAATATGAAAATAGGAAAAAAAAGTATTGATATTTGCATTGATTCATTTTGTAATTGTTTTGTAAAAAAAACCAATTCGTTTTACCACAGATAGGCACTTTCATTTTATATTTAGAATGCCTTAAATTGGACGTACATTTGACATGTTCTATTTGTACACAACATTTTAAAAGAGCAATATTATATAAATATATAGAGCTCTTATATATAAAACCTATAAAAAAGTTTTTTTTAGGTTCTCGCTAATTCTCGAACATAGTAGTTTAGGGGTAACCTGGGAACCTAGTTAAAACACACTGTTCTCCACTTTCTGCCGAATTCTAGGGGTATTGCGTGTTGAATGGCGAAACTCAAGGCCGCGTTGTGCTTCATTACCAGAGCATGGAAATGATAATAAAAAAATGAGGACCTAGTGTTAAGACACTCCATTCCCCACATTCCGCCAAGTTCTGGAGGCTTTGCGTGTGGAACTCAACGCCGCACTTCGTCTCGACCAGCGAGACCGAAGAAATGAAAATATAAATGTAAATAAACATTTAATTTCCTCGAGTCCCCACTCGAACCCACAACCAGTCGATTTTACAGTCACATTTTGTGCCCCTGCGCCACGACTGGCCTCTTTCACTGTGTCTCTTAAATAACTTTAAAATTTCTGATTATACATATTTCTTTTCAAGGAAAATAAGCTTTGAATGTATCTACTACTACATAAATAACCTAAATCTGTTCGTGTTTTTAAGAAAGCTTGTAGTATTTGTGTGTGTATGTACACATTGTTTTAAAAAATAATTAAAAAGTTACCACAAGCAAACACACTGTAAGCTCATCTTATGCAAACTTATATTTGTAGCTCATCTCATACAAAATTAATGGATATGCTCCCAAATTAAAGTTTGTCAATTTTTATAAGTTGTACTTCCCAAAAGTCTGGTTCGCAGCTATCCGTTTTTTTAGAAATTAAAATAAAATTTAGCTGTATTTGTTGTATTGGTCATTAGTTCTGAGTAGGCTCTGATGTAGCATCTGAGGAAAAAACCACAGAAATCCAGTAAATTATAAGAAAAAATGAAATAAGCATCAGTTACGCATAGTCATTTTCCATTGTCTCGAAAATAAAGCAGAAAGATGGTCATTCAGTCAACATTCTGGAGCAATGATAAATAATAAGAAATGAAAAATAATCGCTCAAACCAAAGTGTTCAATATGGCAGCCAGTTTTCACTGTCAAATCATTGAAAATTAAAGCAGTGTATGAATATTATTACGTTTGTTGTGAGTTTGATTTCCACTTAAATTTCTTAACAAGTTAATGAAAACATCTAAGACAGAATGTAACGGTGAGTTAACACTAATAATTGTAGATCTAAGGAAAATTCCTTATAGGTTTTGATTAAACGGGAAATAGAGTTGACAAATTTAATTTCATTTTGTATGAAACTAATTACAAATATAAATTTTCTCTTTTCAGATTTTTTTAAATAAACTGTAAGATTTCACGTCATTAGTCCACGGGAAGTATTGATGTATTGATGTCTCTGTAAATTTCATACAAAATGTTACATAAATATTCTTATCTTTTGACATGGTTGACTTTTTGGAAAGCTTGATATTTTCTGTGCTCCAGGGTACCGTTGACTTGAATATTTAATATTAAATTTAGCTTGTAGCCTCCACGTGACCTCAAGATCTTCTTTATAGACAGGCAGACGGACAATAAAGTGACCTATGATTAAATAAAATTCCGTTTTCTTCCTATTGAGATACGGTACCCTAAAAACTAATAAAATCATCAAGTAAAATATTAGCCTTACATAATATAAAATTTATAGATTAAGATGTATTTTTATATCTATATTTACAACATATATTTTTATGCGTACATCTTTAGATATAATAAAATCGTAAGTGTCTGTACATTTAAGGTGTATAAGAAAAATTGTTATTGGAGGCATTTACCAATGTATCCAGATCAAGATTAGGTAGTATATAAAAAATCTAATACCCTTAAAATCAATAATTGCCTTATTATTTGTTTATATAATGAGCGTATATTTCAGCAAGATAGCTTTGCATTGCCGTTATCTGGCCCGCACAGTGTTGTAGTTTTCGCTCGACGGAGCGCGAAATTATTGATTGTTGTAATTAATTGCAAACATCGACGATAATATGAATATATTTATATATACTTATAACATGAAAAATTATTATCATGAGAGTTGCAACACGCTGGGAAAAGGATAAACATTTTGTTAATTAGCGTTTAGAACTTGGAATGAAATTAACATGTACTTTGAACATTGTGAAAACATTTCTTAACTTTCATATGATTCGTTTACAGGTAGGTACTTCAAATACGAAGAAATTTATTCACAGATTTGGGGTTTTATATTTAGGTTTTGTCTTGTGGGGAATTCTAAAAAAAACCACGAATAATGTGTTCAATAAAATATTTTTAACAGTCTGAATTTAAATTTTTATAAGCATCGGCGGCGATTATTAGTTATTTCCATATAAACTTTCAACCCCTTATTTAGACCCATAGGAGGTAAATTTTAAAAAACCACGAAACACTTGTTTAATGATATATTTTTAAGTCAGAATTTCAAATTTTATAAAAATCGGTGCCGATTGAAAAAAAATCCATACAAACTTTCAACCCCTATTTGATCCCTTTAGGGTTAAAATTTTTCCAAATCCCTTCTTAGTGGATGTCCAGATTATGAAAATAAACATCTGTCCAAATTTCACGTTTCAACCATCAGCGATTATGGCTGTGCGTGCGTCTTACCTCAGTTAGTCAGGTATATGTCCTTATATATATATATATATAGATACTCGTACTCGTATTAAACATTTCTAGCAAAAAAATTTATTGTCTATTTCAGCTAAGACGAAAAAGCACATTGAATAATCTCCATAATTGATATCTTTGATAGAAATGATAAATTACATTTATTGAATAATCCTAAGCCAACACTGTCCTTAACAATGTACGTTAATATAATATAATCTAATCTAATATAATCTAGCGTCACGTTGTATCCCTAGCGAGATCATAGAGAACGGAGCGCCAAACACTATGGTCTCTGCATACCTCTATCGCCTCTTTCACTGTCATCAACCTCTTCATATATGCGGGTCCTTATGCTTTTTACGGGACCTTCCTCCCGTATCTTTGAAACTGTATTTTCGAAGGTCATCCGAGGTTTCCCCCTACTCGTTACCGCTCACTTTTCCGTCATATTTTTTTTGCCATTCTTTCATCATTCATTATTTTGACGTCCCTAAATTAGCTAGAGCAGTGATATCCTCGCTAGTACCTGCCATTCTGTATATCTCTTAATTACGAATTTGAGCAGCTAAGCTGACTCCGCATATTGCACGAAGAGATCGCATCTCCACAGCATTCATCTTTCTTTCATTCTTCTTATTTTATCCACGGCGGATAAGTTGGTACCAACAATGTATTGTGTACGGCCAAACATGCAGCTGTGCCGACGTTTCGCCATTTCATCAATGCAGCTAAGGCACTATTCACCCTGTTACCAGCAGCAATAAGTCTCTCCGCATCCATCTCGTATCTTCTGTCTCTGCTTAACATACTTCCCAAATATACCACTTCATTCATTTGTTTTAATATCTTACCATTTACACTGATCTTAAATTCTCGCTTATACTTTAACATAAACATTACTACTCAACTTAATCAAACTGTTAGCCCTATGGCTTGCGCATTTTTAACTTCATACAACCACAAAGATTCTGCCGGCGTACTTCAATATTTCAATTTCCAGATTCTGTTATCTAGCTTTTAGGGCAGACTTTCTTAATATTCTTCTTTGATCGGTGGATTTTGAAGCTTCCAGCTTTTTATGCTATAATTCGATTCCAATTTGTTTTAATATCTTACAATTTACACTGATCTTGCATTCCGTCCATTTATAATATCTTCCAAATACCATAACGTTTGTGCTACTCGCTCACTATTCAGATTGAAATTATTATTTTCACCCCTTTTTTCTAATGCCTGCAACTGCATTCTGATGAGGCAATGAGCACTGCATAATCTACTTCCACTTCCATGTCATTTTGTTTCATTCGGACCATTTAAGTATTACGTAAGCAGTTTATTAGCAATTATTTAGTGTGGCGTTGAGTCTCACCACTAAACACGTAATACCTACAGTATTTGGCGGAAAGTGCGGAGCAGAATGTCTTAACACTAGACTCCCTTCGCCTTCTGCTACATGCGGGATACAGCGTGAAGCTGATAATAATGATAATAAAAATAACTAATACAAAATGAGCCTACAGTTCTATACAATATTATTATTTATTTACTACTAGGTATCTACTAAATACCTCCAGTCTGACTGAACGCTACAAAGTATCACAGAGTATCACTGATCCATGCATCAGTCACTGCTGGTGCACTAATCCTCATTAATTACTTCACAATTTTAAATCTCATTATTGTCCAAATCGACCTGCCATCGATTTTTCCCTCACAGATGCTGGGTGGGTTTGCATATATTATCGTAGGTAATCAGGTGACATATGGGGATGACAATGATTTTTGTTTTTAATTCAATAAAATAGTAACATACTAAGAGTTTATTTTATTTTTATCTTTATATATTATATGAGGCCGTCGTAGTGCAGAGGCACAAGGGTGTAGTTGTAACGCGACGGTTGTGGGTTCGATTCCTCGCTCTGGCACCAAGGTAAAAGCCGTGCGTTGAGTCCCGTCACGCAATGCCTCATGAATTTGGTGAAAAATGAGGAACGAAGTGTCTTAAGACTAGGTTCCCTCTACATATCCTGCTGTGTGCGGGATACGACGTGAAGCTGATTTTTAATATGTTACATGAAATTATCAAATCGAGCAAGACTATTCTTGTATACGCATTATATTAAATTTATAAAACGATATAGACAATTTTCACTTTAACATATATTACAGTCATAGAAAATAGGCTTTATATATATTTTTTGTATAGTTTTTTACATTAGTGAAAAAAAAACCAAATACGCACAGTCCCGACAACTTACGTGGAGCGTGGCCACCAGACTCATTCGTCTGTCCATCGTATTGCATTGGCGCAAATTAATGAGGGTGGGATATTTATTCCAGAGTTTCGTTTGCCGTTGTACAAAATATCAATTCGCCGAGTGCTATGTGTGCGTGACGTCAGGTGATATGGAAATGTTATGGTTGGCATGGACGATGCTTCCAAAGCCAATGCTCCAGTGGCAATTGCAGTACCTACAGTACATTTGACGAGTCTTGGTCTTAATCCAGTTAGGCTTTCTGAACTTTTGCCCATAGTCCAATCGGAAAGAAAATAATCAAAATTACGAAAAACCCTAAAATCTGTACAGCTATTTAAGCTAACATCAGAGCGGGCACGACTCGTCGATCGTACTGTACTTGGCCCTTGCCATTGGTCCACTGTTGGCCCTACGCAGAGGTAGCATTACGCTCGGCTGCAGTAATGAGCTCATTAAAGTTGATATACCTATTGAAGTTGCGGCTTATAACGGCTCAACTATTTAACTGCTGGATTCCGGATCAAGCTATCAAAATGTGACGTGCGTGGTTTAGTGCACTCTGGTAAATTGTATTTTGTATGTATTTTTATTTATGGCAATAAATATACTTATTAGTAACCTGTGATAAATATATAGCATTTTGTTAAAGTTTTTTTTTTAAAGATTAAATGTAATTGAAACTAAAGATTGCACAATTAGTGTGATAGAACCTTGTTCATGTGGAGAAATGGTTTTGAGATATTTTGAAAAAAAAATCCGCTGAGTTTTTTGCGCCAGTTTTTCTTAGGTCTGAAGCAGTAAGTAACTTTAGTGAATTGGTGGTAAATTATTTGAATTTAAAATTAAGCATGGGACGACTTATTATTCAAATAAAATTATTTGAATTTGCTTGAAAACACGTACAATTGATTTAAGCTAGAGCTGCAAAATATATACATACATACCTACCTATATTGCTTTATCTTAACTGTTGATTATATGTGTATTTTATAAATATTATTCACTTTTATATCTATCTAGTCAAGGAATAAATTAAAAAAGAAATGTTCTTTAAAATTTATTTATACAAAATGCTACTTGCATTTAACAAAACGTTTAACAACAAGCTGTTTTACAAAATAACCGCTACACAAAATTTATTAATTTCAAAACATATTATTAAAAAAATATATTAAATATAAAATTACGATATTAGACTTATAATAATGATAATAATTTAAATAATAATATTTTATAATATATCACATAAATTAAAGTATTTATTTTCTTTGGCCAACTCTCCTTTTTTGTTCTTTTGATACCAAATTCCAAACAAATTTATTTCACAACCATCACACATGGAAGATGTTGAAACAACGAAATATTTTAAAATATTATTATAACTATTTTTTTAATAATTAATAAATAAAAAAAAATTATGGCACAAACGTAATACGACAATATATATTAAAACAAACATTAAAAAAAATATAGGAAAAATCGCCTAATACCTCGATTAATCTACAAATGGACAGACTTCACATAATCAACAGATAATGTATCTTAATATCTAAAGTATACATCTACTCAACTTTAATTGCACAACTATTGCACTTTACAAGATGCATTTACAACAAATTATTCACATTTTTATTTACAATCTTTATAATATTACAATGTGTTAATTAATACCTGGATACTTTTAAATTATAGAGAAGCGAATGAAAAAAAAATGGTCAGTTACATAGAAAATATAAATATTAATAATATTGCAATATATGCTAAAATAATGTTGCATTTGTTTTATTAAGTAAATATACAAAATGAAAATATGGTTCAAATAAAAAAGAAATCGTATTTGAATATGATTTTTTTTCTGATTTGATTTCTACCAAAAACGTTGACACCACAGATAAGATTAAAAATTAATGTTTTAAAATGTAAATTATATTGCACTTTACGTATCGAGCGAAAATCATATACTTTCATATTAACATTGAATACACGTAATTATGTTTTTTAAATATGACATTCGTTAGTTTCGAACATAATATCGATTTACTTCGTTACTCGTATCATTAAAAGGACGGGAGCGATTTTAATAACTCATGATGTACATATAATGTATGTATTTATGTATGTAGATACTTATCTCTGAAACCGTGCTAATTACATATCAATCATATCCAATAGTTACAATATTTCGTTGCAATGTTCAAATTGTAAATTACACTAGCGATTTAGGGAATTTCAGAATAAAGTCTATTTATTGTGAAACTTAGATCTTCCCCGGATTTTGAAATAATGCTTATTAAGATCCCTTTTATCGACGACTGAAGCTGAATCACTATTCACAGAATACATGCTGTATGCATCTATTATATTACAAATATATGTAAGTATACTCGTATCAACAAATTAATATAAAACATTAAACGGAACTGGTTTTTTTTAGCATAAAAAGTGTCTATTTAAGGGACGCTAACAAACATACTCGCTAGACTGTGATATTTTTCGTTTATTAGAACATTCAATACGGCCGCCACACAGTGTTGCTGTCTGGTTGGGGATTACCCCGTTGTCCGAGACTATTAACCCTGCCGTCTTCCCCCCGCGCCGCCGCCGCCGCACACGAGTTGCCTCCCCCCAACAACAGGTCCCCCTGCCCGTGGCTGCCGTGCTGACGATGATTGTTTGTCGTCGATGATATCTGATCCATCATCGTCTGCAACTCGCTGTGATGATTTTGCGTGGAGTGGATAGAGTTTGAATGTAACGGGTGAAAGTTGTGCGTTTGGTTGGCGGCCGTGTACAGCTGACTGTACAACAGGCTGGCGGGTAACACTGGATACAAGGAGTTATTGCAATTGCTATTGTACGATGAGTTCTGAGATCCCATTAGTGATGGGAAGTTAGAGTTATTTGAATGGTTATGGCCAAGGTTTGTTGTGTTAGATGTTAGAAGGTCATCCTGCACCGGGGACTCGGGCTGAGAGCTGTTGTCACTCAGCGATCTGGGGCCCGTTGATAAACTGTAATCCGTGTTGTTATTATATCGAGGAAGGAGGCTCCCGTGGTGAGACGGGGAAGACCCGACGAGTCCCGACAGCTGCTGGTCCAGATCAACACCCGTCGTATCCGGCAGAACTGCACAAACAGATATTTCTAATTTAGCTGCTATCATTTGTTTGAAACAACATGTTTATATTGTTTTAACATGCCTATATTTTTCGTGATGGCGGCACGCATCGGCAATAAATTCATCGCCTAGATCGGACGTGTCCGAGCCGTTGTAAATTATAATGAGAGCCGGTTTAATGTCCGCTGCGTTACCCGAACGGTTCCAAGGAGGATGTCAGTCGTAAACCACGCTGGTACATTTAATTTCACCATACTGGTTGGATAGTTTATAGATTATAATACTCCAAACAATGTTGTGCAGCCATCTATTGGTAAATATTTGTGCTATGATGGTAATATATCAATAAAATGTTTGTGCTATTATTATTTTTTTAATTAGCAATTTTTAAGGCGATGTATGTCACACATTTCAAATAATTAACTAGAATGTATTTAACATAAGCTTCTAGTTAATTATTTTCTATAATTAAATAATATGAAAAATAACGCAACATTGTTTCTTTAAGATTTCATAGGTAAAAGCCTAAAGAAATATCTGTGAAATGTGTCTCAATTGGCTTATCAGTAAAACTATGGTCTTAAAAAACTTACCAGTATTGTTTGTAAAGTCCTGTGTAGGAGTTTGATCAGGAACAGTCCCAGCAAAGCCAAGTGCTGGAGGGTTGAACTGTGTAGCGGCTGGTGCAGCACACGACGGCAAGTATGCAGGGTATGCTCCCGCACCTCCGTAACCCCAGTGAGAGTTACTCGAACTGAGTCCAAATTGACTCATATCTGTAAAACATCTTGTATATTAATAACTGTAGATTCATATATGGCATCTGTAAGAAATTATATGTTTATCTATCTACAAGATTACAATGACAATTCATAGATAAAGTCATTAATATTCTATTCATCTTTTAAAAAAGTCCGAATTAAATTCCTTTACCAATATCCAACAAGGATCAATGACAAAAAGCTACACACTCACAGTAAGTAACAAAAGCCTAAACAATCTACAAAACACAGATAAAAAATTCATTCCGAACACAGAATAAAGTTGAAAATAATACCAGCACCACTTATAAAGATATCGAGAGCGGACAAAATGAACGCTGTAGCGAAGGCAGCTCGCACGTTGCGTCCACTTTATTTTTTCCGGAGTATTACAGGCTTTTATTTTTTGGTATCACGGTTCCGTTTTTGGCCGACGATCGGCGGACTCGGTTTTTATAGGATACGCGTTCGCCGCGCCGCGTCGATTTGTGAATATTTTTTTTCCCGTTTTGAGCCGCTCGAGTTGTTTTGGGCCGATCGTGGATTTTAGCGGGCTCGATGCACGGTTGTTCGATTGGGTTCGCATTCAGCTTTCATCTGGATTTTTTTTCGGCGGCTGATTGAATCCGCGCTTTAGTGAACGTAGTTTAGCGTATCACCGCACGGTTTGGTGACTCATTCACTTTTGAGCAATCACACGCGTTATGAGGTTTTGGATGCGGTTTGCGTTTAGAAGGGTGCTGAATGTAGTTTGACGTTCTGTTTTAAATGTGCTTACACTTACTTTGACATGTAGTAATGGGCGGCATTCGGAATCCACCGAGCGGGTCTGGCGGGAAAGGAAATGGTCTCTGCCCAAACGCGAAGTGGAACTGCTGTTGCTGCCCTAGGAGAGACAACACTAAATCAGTACGATACTAGCTGTTCTTGATACAAAGCATAACAGTAATATATGATAATTATTAATATAAATGTAGTATTTTTCATCTTAACGCTTTTATTTACATTAAATTAATAAGCATTCTCTCTCGCTAAAAGATAATTGCAAGCAATTGTCTTCGGATAGCGGAAATTTGTAAAATTGTGCCTATTCTCAAAGCAGATTTTTACATAAATAAAAATTTTCGCCATAGCTCGATGTGAACGTATGGCTTAGTTGGTTAGAGCGCTTCGCCCGTTTACAAGAGGTGCGGGTTCAAATCCCGCTACGTAAAAAACTTCTTGAAAGTATTTATCTTTCCTAAGTGTGGAATAACGCTTTAAAAATGTAAAAATCATTTGTATTCCATTACACCAGCAAGATAATAAATTTTATAATAAAAGAGAGAAATGCAGTTTCGGTGTTTTATCGCCACAGGTTATCTCTTCCAAGTAATCCTTACCATGTAAAAGATCAGAGGACACAAAGAAAGTTGTTGGTGTCAAAATAGTTTATATTATGTGTTTATAATTTAACAAACTTCCATAAAAAATAAAATAATAGGAAATAAAAAAATAAAATAGATAAATAAGCTTCACGCTGTATCACGCACACAGCAGGGTAGGCAGAGGGAACGTAGTGATAAGACGCTTCGTTCCCCACTTTCCACCGATTTTTTTGAGGCATTGCGTGTTGAGTGACAGATCGTAATGCCGGGCTTTTGCATTGGTGCCAGAGAGAAGAAATAAAAACATTAAGAAATAATAATTCATTTCCTTGAGCATAACCATAATCGTCGCGTTGCAGTCACACCCTTGTGCCCCTGAGCCACGACGGGCTGTATAGTAGTAGATTTTTATACATTTTAATATTTCAACGATAGAACAATTAACTACGGTATTAGTAAGAATACAGTAAGTTACAATGCTACCACCTAAATCTTATGCGAAATTGAAGACTTTGAATATAAACTTAGCCATTCTACACCATAGCATTCAATAAATTACTTAACGTTCTAAATATAGATTTTTTTTAGCTTCACGCTGTATCCCGCAGAAAGCAGGGTAGGTAAAGGAAACTTTATGTTAAGATACTCTGTTCCCTATTCTTCGCCGAATTCAGGTGGCATAGCGTGCTTAGTGGCGGAGCTCAACGCCGTACTTTGTCTCGAAACCGAAGCGAAGAAAATGGAAACATAAATTTAAATAAATATTTCATTTCCTCGAGTGAGGATCAAACCCACAACCAGTCGCGTTTACAGTTACACTTTGTGCCTCTGCGCCACGACTGGCCTCATTATGGACATAGCTCTAAGTTCATTCCAACAATGACATAACTGTACTTTTGTTAGAAAAAATCAATCAATATCGATCGTCAGTTTAAGGCGAAAAGACTATTTTCAAACTTTGATTGAGTCTAGCGTCTCCTGCGGTCTTTCCGAAAATTGTAAATACGTCGTTGTTGCACCAAACTGAGCGATATGTAATCCACACCAAACGCTAGCGACGTACAAATCATACACGAGGTCCAACATTCCTGCTTGTGATTCTGAACTTCCGAATTACATTACAAACCAATCGTCAGTCCTAATCAACAAGCTTGTATTGACAGTTTAGTCTATATATCTATAAAATCGTCTAGTTCGAGGGGTACTCACAAAGTGATGATTTGTGTTATCATTGGTTTGGATTCCTAATTTTTTTTTCCAATGAGAATATTTCTTTTAAGTTACACATATAATGGATATTGCATTAGATAGATAAAACAAATTCGTAAATTTGACCTCCTTTTGTTTTAAAACAAAATGTCAAAGAGATAACACGCTTAAACAATACTATGTGTACATGCTTATCAGAGGTACCTATTCTTTAAATCACAATTAAATCAGCTTCACGCTATATCCTGCACACAGCAGGGTAGGCAGAGGGAACCTAGTGTTAA
>DWAO01001153.1:0-20314 GCA_018230605.1 Heliconius congener
CCTCGAGTGGGGATCGAACCCACAACCGTCGCGTTACAGTCACACCCTTGTGCCCGTGGGCCACGACGACGAAAATAGAAATGTTTCCACATAGGAATATGTTGATATATTTTCTATGTTTTAAAACATGCAGAAAGCTTACAAGGCCTTGCTTGGTTATAATAGCTGTGTCCTTAGCCAAGGTCTGCCAGCTGGCGTCACTCCTACACTCGTTAACAAGAGATTTTTGCATCTATTCATATAACATGATATTGTATATATTTCATAATCAACGTGGAGCTGAATCTTAGATTTACTGTTTATTTTATAATATAAAAAGTAAAATTGTCGATATTAACAGTTAGTGTACTTTAATAGTATGAATACACTACGATACAAATTCCGACATAAATGTCAGACATTTATGTTTGTACTATGTACACTTCAACGGTTCTTTTAATGTCTCAGTTATGTCCGAGCTATTCTCTAGGAAACTGGTGATAATGTAATGCGTTTATTGTGCGCGGTGCTGTCTATTGAAAATGTCAAGCATGTTTCAAAGCATTTAATGTTTTTTAGGGTTCCGTACTTTTTAAGGAAACAAGGAACACTTATAATATCACTTTGTTGTCCGTCTGTCTGTCTGTGTCTGTTAATAGGGAACTTCCGGTGGATCCAGAATTATGAAATTTGGCAGCTAGCATCTACAGGTAGTACTAGTTTAGGATAAAATCTGAAAACTATACATTTTTAGGTAAATTAAAAAAAGAATAGTCTTAAAAGGGGGTCAAATTTGGTATTACAGTCGTTAGTTCAATCAGAGGTATCAGATGAAAGGGCTCTGTCTAAGGTAAGCCTGAATTTCAGAGAAAATTCGAGACCTCCAATTTTTGTACGTTTTTTACTTTATTGACTGTACTAGGCACTTGGCACAAAGTATTAAAACAGCGGCTGATGCGACACAAACTTTCGTCTCACAATAAGTTTTGCAATTTGCTTACATTAGTGTTTATACAGAACCACTTGATGTGTATACTGAGTGTACCGTCTAACTCTACAGTGTCGAGGAAAATAGCAATATCATATATCTATCATATATACAGCTTAAGGTTATAATGACGTAGTAATTTTTTGGAACACAACACGAGCTGGTGGGGCGCGGTAAGAGGCTCACGGGAACTGGTTGCGTCCACTCGGCGTCGCTCGCACATGTGTCGGCCAGCGGGCAGCGGGTCGGCGACCCTGGCGCCGGTAATCCGAATGCTGACACCGAGGAAAGATTATACTAATGCACAATAATCGACGTTAGTCATTCGCGAAGAAACACTTTATTTATATTACTATTATCATGAGGCCAGTTGTGGCGCAGGAGCACTAAGTGCTTGTAGAGGAACTTAAATATTTCTTTAGATATTTCCATTTCTTCGCTCTGGTGAAGGGACATAGCGCGGCGTTGTGTTCCACCACTCAACACGCAACGTCTCCAGAATTCGGCGTAAAGTGGAGAACGGAGTGTCTTAACACTACAGGCTTCGCGGTGCAGGATACAACGCGAAGCTGATTCTATTATCATAAACTGAATTCATTCCTTCCAATTACTCATATCCTATTACACTTTAAATGCATTTGTAGCTAGCGTTAGATATCACATATAAGTTGTCGATCAATAATAATATTAATCATATTCTAATTATTCTTTGTGTCATTTCCCTGACTCATTTCTAAGTACAGATTTCCGCTTGCCATCGGTAGTACTAGCAGTTGCCAAGTCCTCATGTGATAATTCCACCGGCGACACCTAGTCTGGGGCGTGCTATTGTTGCACAAACGATAGGTACCGCTAGCATTGGTTGCTATTTGCGTAGGAGTCTATGGGCATAGCGATATTACCTAAATTCCGATTCTGACGCAGTATTGGTGGTGTTATCGAATACCAGTAAATTGGTTTCCTCCCCAAACCCCAATCCCATATTGGGGTTTTTTATAGTGAATTATAACCCGAATGCTATGTATAGACTAGAAGTATTTATATATTAATAAATAATGATTAACAATTAAAATATTATATTGTAGTTATAAATTATACATTAAAATAATATAAATTAAATGTTAGTTAATACGTTGTTCTCGATTTCCTCGACAAAATAATGGGAGAACTATAGGAGTGTCAAGTTCTGTATTCACCCAGGATAAAAATCAAGCTTTTGTTTTGTGTGCAAATGTTACAAAATGTCAAAATTTATTTTTACTCCATTTCACATTTCACAACGCGCGTGTAAACGTTTGTTACTCAAGAGTAGAGGTTAAAAACGAAGCGTCTCTAGTCCACCCACAGCATTTTGGCTGGCACTACAAGGTTGGACTAGAAGCGTGGGCTGAAGCACCTTGCACGACACACACGTTTTAGTAAACTACTCATTACGTATGAATGAGAAATGATTTCTAGTTAAATAAAAAACCGTAAAGAACCTACTTCAAATAAATACTATCTCTTTATCTTACGTGCTCACAAATATAAAGTGTTTAATCTCGATAAGTAACGGTACTACAATATTATAATTATCTATACGATGCAAGTGCACCCATAAATGTTCTTAGTTTAAGGAAGCCCCTGAATGAATATGTAGGTTACATAAGAAGTTACACAAACTTATCGATATTTGTACTTTTTACTATTGAAAAAACCCTAGTAGACTGATGATTTTATTTAAAACTATTTTAAATTATACGTTCATATGTGCTTGTCTATTAAAATTCATGTTTTACTTTAAGCCGTTTAGTGTAACAATCTTGAGAGCTATTTTGAAAGATCTTAAGGTCGCTCTCAAGATCGATCTCAGAGTTGATCGGTGTATAAATAAGGGCCTTAGTTACGTGTAATAAAATATAGGCTATTTCAACACGTAACTAAACCAACAAAGAACTCATTATTTGACTATGGTTAAACAAAACAATGATTATATTACGATGGAGAGACTGGGATCTAATGTCAAGTAAGTGCACAGTCATTTTGAAAAGCTTTTTATTATAAATAATAATTAAGTACAAAAGTTCGAGGCCAGTCAGGGCGCAGGGGAACAAGCGTGCGACTGTGCGTGGGTTCGATTCTCTCCTCGAGACCTTAAGAATTCGGCGGAAAATAGAAAACGGAAATGTCTTATTATCAACACTGGGTTTCTAGATATAGACTAAGATATAACGTGAAGCTAAAATAACAAAAAAAATACAAACAGAAAGTTTAAAGTTTAGTATGTAAAATAGAGTCAGTAGTTGTCGCTAACGCGGTCGTAAATACGATATTTATGAGTAGTTTACAATGAAGTGACATAACGTGCGGCCGCATTGCCTATGCCTTGACATTGTACGACACACTGAACCGCGCACGTGTATAGTTAATAATAATATAAAATATTATTGATACTTGAAAGCGATGCATGCTTTGTATGTAACTACATTCGGTTTTGAAAGTTATTTATAATTTTTGTGTTATTTATTTTTTTCCCGCACACAGTTACAGGTAGGCAGAGAGAATTTAGTGTTAAGCCACTCCGTGTCCGATTTTTCACCGTTTTATGTTGGATGGTGCAATTCAATGACCCACTTTACCTCGACACCAGAGCGCAGAAATAAAAATATAAATTTAAATAAATATTAAATTTCCTTTAGTGGGATCGAACTCACGACCAGTCACGTTTACAGTCATACTTTGTGCCACGACTGGTTGTATCCGAATAAAAAATATAGAAATTTCGAGATATAATTGGGAACTTTGAACGTGTAAAATATGGCAATTAATATTTAATAATAACAACCGAATGCATCGAGCATACGTTTGATTCATGGTTGGATAGAAAATTTATTATCTATACAAAACAGAAAGTTTTCATCTAACTTTGCATGTTATTTCCATAATACGCTCGAGGCGTGAATTTGCGAAACCAGGAATAGGAATTGCGTCTAATCGTGATATAATGGCCTTTAAAGACGAACAAGTGTCTTATTGGTGAAAGTGTTGTGGAGGCCAGCTGCCGCAAATGTATTGAATCTCGAAAAAGGTAATCTTAGTGGTTATGACACATTGGCATTACGGTAGCTCAGACAAAGACTTATTCTGTATCTGTGGGTTTGAATCATAAAGTTGCTATAAAGTTATCTGTGTAATAAATGACGCATTGGTTGTCAGTTTTGGACCGAGGCAGCGTGTTTGAGTTAATGTGGTGATGGAGACCGTAAGTTTAAATAGTTTTTGTGCGTAAAGAATCCAAAGTATGAATAAAATGGTAATTCGAGTTCCTAAAGTCGTCGACACTAGGGTGAGAATGTAAAGCGATGCTTGTAGGTTCTATTCCCAATCGGGAGAATGAATTATATATTCATATATATTTAAATTTTCATATCGCTATGCTCTGGCCCTAAGGCCCGGAATAGAATGTCTTAACACTAAGTTCCTTCTGCCTACCATGCTAAAAAAATAACTAGAATCTTTGAAATTATTTCAAATGCGTAACTCATTAAACTTAAGCACATTTGCTCGTTTGATATGAAAGCTAGCATGATCTGTGTCACGGTCTAATTGAAGTCGGTGGTGGGCACGGGCACGGTGACTGGGCACACTAAACAAGATGTGCAAACAATTTTGACTCAAAGATCGTTACTGTCATATACGCACTATATATGACGATACTTAAGGAATTAATGGTATGAATTGTACATACAATATATTAATAAAATAAAAATAAAAAAATGTATACAAAAAACACACACCATGTATATACATACCCTCTTTTTGCGGGGAGGAAATTTCGGATCACCATCATAGTCCATAGCAATGCCTTCGTCACTAAATGATGATGAGACAGGAGGAGGTGAAGGAGTTCCTGATCGCCATGATGAGCCAGAGCTACTGCTCGCCCCAGGCGATACTGACGATCTTCCGCCCCAGGCACCTGTTACACGGATTGAATAATTACAAAGTTAGTTGTTCTGAGGTTAATTTGAATTTTACTAAAAACAATTACAAAACCATATGAACGCTTATAAAAGTTGTTTATATTGTGTACAGATTGAAAATATTACTACATGACAATTTCAAATACGTACAAAATGGTACAGGCATTAAAGTATTTAAATTAAAAAAAATTGCGTGTAATAATTAAAAAAATCACAAGTGCGTAGTAGCACAAATAAAATTATACAGCAATAAATTACGAAACGGAACTGTAGCCGGCCACTTTCACTCGTAAGAACAGCTATTTTCTCGTGGCATATATACTGCGTCGTTAGACCTGTGCGGTGTGTGAAGATGGAACATTATTTTTTATGACCACAACTTTGGATATAGCTGATACTTTGTAATGCAATCATTGATTATAATAACAATATTACTTTACAACTTAATTGAAACATTAAAAATAAACACACGATTTATTTATATTTCTGTGATGTTATGAGTAAATATTTAAGTTAGGTAAATTGAATTGTTTTGAGGTACCAGTTGTTCAACGTGGTGGTACTGAATGTAGATCTTATTTGGCTTGAACTCATATCACGAGAGCTGAGTTACACCGAATACCTGTCTAGACTAAGTCTAGACTTCTGTCTAGACGTTATCAACATTTTGTAGATTCTAGTCTAAACTCAAACTCCAAAATGGGTAAAATGGTTAATAAAGAAAATAAGCTACACAGTTTCGCTGAAGTAATTTCAAGAGCGTGGTCCTAAAAGGATCGTATTTTTAAATATGAAAGTTGAAACTTAGCACAATATGTTAGTTACATTGCAACTTCGCAGGTGGTATTCGTTATGTAATCCTAGACCCATCACCTAACGTAATATGTAGCCAACGTAGCGTGATCTCCCTTATATAATATAAGAAAAAAAAATGTATACGTCAGTCTTCAATATTTGGATTAGATTTGGTAGCCTGAGAGATTTGTTCTATTTATCGTATTTTTTATTTTTATTAGATACATACACACATACATACATACATACTTTCAATAAAAAAAATATATAGAAAAAGGATATAATATATGTATTTTATTTATAAGAATCAACTTCACGCTGTATCCCACACACAGCAGGGTAGGCAGAGGGAACCTAGTGTGAAGACACTCCGTTCCCACTCTCACTTTCTGCCGAATTCTGTAGGCATTGCGTGTTGAGTGGCAGAACTCAACTCAACGCCGCACTTAACGACGACACCAGAGCGATGAAATGGAAATATGAATTTAAGTAAATATTTTATCTCCTCGTCTGGGGATTGAACCCACAACCAGTCGGTTTTACAGTCACACCTCGTGCTGTTGCGCCACGACTGGCCTATATATAACAGAGAATAATAAGCATATAGTATATGCTTCTTATTTATAAGAGATGAATATAATTAAGTGTAAAACAAGTGTAACTTACTAGGCCGAGGTGAGTTTGGGGAGCAGCTAAGTGACATGAGGACGAGGGCTGCGTTGCACTCATTCATTTGGTCATCTCTCTCGCCGAAGCCAAGGTCGCAAGAGTTGCTCGGGCCCCGTTTACGTGATCTGTTTGAGAAGAAAGTTCACATAGTTATCTAATACTGCAATAAACAAATAAATTTAAACAATTGTTTTTTAATCATTATGAAATTTTGGTCTTATGCATATTGTTGACTCACATAATGGCTGTAAATTTCTTACTAAACAAGTTATTTCTAAATGAAAAATAAAATATTGAAAATTAAAAAGAACTCGGTGGAAATTGGGGAACGGTGTATCTCAACATTAGGGTCCCTCTGCCTACCCTGCTGTGTGCGGAATACAGCGTGAAGCTGATTTAAATTTATAATGTTACTGGAGCGAACGTAATATCGCGAACATACGATGAACTTGTACAACCTACGACCTCTGTTTCTGCCTATTTTCTCTGTCTGGATTAATAATTACATATATATATATATATATTTATGGGCGAAGGTCTCGTAAGGACAGGCATAACAACCTCACGATCGTAGGTCAATCACTCCTATCGAGTTTTGTCTTAAGAAAAATTAAATATATTACAAAAATATATATAAAAAAAGCATTAAGCGTATTAAATCAGTTGTAATTTTCAAATCGTTAATAAAGTCAAAAATATACTAAGATAAGACATATTAATTCAGTAATATATCACATTTTACTAAAAACCGATAACAAATTTGTTCTTAATTAACCTTCAAGATCAATGATAACGTTTTTTGTTACTGTAAAAAGCGCATAATAAAGTTCATATTTATATTTTCATGATATTAAACATATTTTTTTGATAGTCTTACCTTTATATACTTTAAATAAAAATCAAATAAAATCAGCTTTACGCTGTATCACGCACACAGCAAGGTAGAGGGATCCTAGTGTTATAACACTCCATTTCACAATTTTCGCCATTTTTTTTAAGGCAGGACTCAACGGACTTTGTTTTGTCTCCCCACTCGAGGAGATGAAATATTTATTTAAATTTATATTTCCATTTCTTCGCACTAGTGTCGGGGCAAAGCGCGGCGTTGAGTTCCGTCACTCAGCGTAAAGCTGATTTTTTTTTCGAAATATTTATAAAACAATGCAACTATATCTAATTAACATAGTTGTAATTGCGGTAGTGACACATGTGCTACACAAGAACAGTCGTCGCGTAAACACCCAAAATGACGAACGCATCGCTTATCGAGCACTTACGCTTGTTTGCTACGTTATTAAATAATCTGATGACGTCAATTCAGCATTTGGAATTGTATTATGAATACCTCGTCATTTTCAATAGTCATAACTCGGTCACAGTATTTATTGTTTTAAATATACATATATTTTTAATTATTATTTTATAACTAAATAATTAAATCAGCTTCACGCTGTATCACCTTCACCTGCACAAAAAAGGGTAGGCCAAGAGGACCTAGTGTTAAGACACTCTACTCCTCTCTCCCACTTTCCGTCGATTTTTTCGAAACATTGACCTTGGTGCCAGGCGAATCGAATATTTATTGTTATTAAATAATTATTCATCATAATTATTATTCGCATATTACGTTAATATAACTAAAGGCTCAAAATATTTTCCTTCAAAAGTTCAGAGTTTCAAAGACCTCGGATAATTGACCTGGAGGCTGTAGACGTCCTAGGAGCAACAGGCGTATGAATAACGTTCGTTGACTCTCCTTAGGTGCGCTGACCGAATCGTATTCAACAAATTTTATTTTATAATGTCATTAATATATTGTGAAACTAGTTTTGGTTTTTATTATTGCTGGATATTACAACAAGTTAAATGTCTCTTTGTGTATTAATATTATTTTATATGTACGTGTCATGTAAAATATTAATTGTAAGGTTGTTTTTTTTTTAACATTTTTTTTTTAAATTTCGATACTAATAAAAATATTAATAGAAAAAAGTATATTTATAATAAAGTATTTATATTTGAACTAAGACGTTTCAGTTATCAAGGTATTTAGCGTATGTTCACCTTGTAGCGACGTCAACCTTTAGGGTCGGTAGCCTACTCCGAACAGATGATTGCAGGTCATCTTAACAAAGTATATCGTGATAGCTAAATATTATCTATATACTGATAATGAAAATGCGAATAAAATAAAGCAGTAAATATTTTATTATTGTATTACAATGCACAATAATAAAAAAACATTGCATCTCTACATTCAGCTTAGAATTCAGTTTTAGAATACTGTTGTCCTTATTTATATCAAATATTTTATTTTAAATAATATTTCTATTTATTTTAATTTATATTTCCATTTCTTCACTCTGATGTCGAGACAAAGCGGCGTTGATTACCACTATCCAACACGCAATGCGTTTAGAATTCGGCGGAAACTGGGGAAGGAGTGTCTTAACACTAGGTTTGCGTGATACAGCGTGAAGCAAATTTTGTTTAATATATCATTTCTTATATCTGAGTCCGCGTGTAAACGTATAACATTGTCGACTTTTGCGCATTCTACTTATTTGGTCGCAATAATTGGATCTCGCCGGTCGCGAACACCCGCGTAAAAATAGCAGCGACACGTAATTTCCTCTAATACGCTGACGTAACGCAACGTATTACTTCTCGCTCATCGCGTCGAATGTTTTTAAGTGGACTCAATGGAATTTCATTCTAATGTTTTTAGATTTTAGAAGTATATAAATCTTTGCAATGGTTGAGATGCGCACGCGCATCCAAAAATATCAAATTTACAAGTGAATGAATCTAGGAGTGACAAACTTGTGCATTCATTCATCCATCGGTCGTAATTCGTTAATGCATTTTCATTTTTGTATATGTATATTGTTTTTACGGGTTACGTCAAATGTTCACGGTACATTTGTGTAATTACAGGTGTTCGTCGAAAGCCGACATCTGCGCACATCCAACACGCTAAGATTTTACATCGTAGTATAAACGACCGCGATAGTGTATACCGTATAGATTATAGTAGATACGTAACATTGAGAACGACCTTGCTGCCTGTTGCCGCGCCACCAGCTCGCTACTGATACGAACTATTTACAATGTTTAATATTTACAATATGGCTGCTTTTTTTTTAATTCATTCTAATATATTTTAACGCATACATATAAGGCAATGGTACATCTATTCAATTGAAATCGTTTCCTGTTCCATGATTGTAAGCAATTTATTAATAAGGGTTTAAGTCTAATAGTTTAAGCTCGATATAAAATTCTAATTAAAATAATATCTATATTAACATTTTAAGGTAAACAATGAAAAATCAGTTTGACTGATAAATAAATTCCTCAAACAAAGGCGACAAGCCGTCGACCCCCACCCTCGTCCTGACGTCAGATTATTTGCAGTTATAAACCTTAAAATATTCTCACATTAATGACTACTTCCTGTTATTATTACGCAGAATATGAGTCTTATTTAGAAAATCCATTTTCCTTTGTAGTCCACACAAAGAACAAATAATACATACATACGTATCACTTGATATATTGGTGTGGGTAACGTAAAAACGGCATAATTTGGAATGCATCAAGCAGACAATCTAAAATGTACAAGTTCGCTTATTGGCATACAAAAGGCGGTTGATGTAGGTCATGAAGTGATTTTTTGCTAATATAAAAAAGTGTGATTGAGCTAGCGCAATACGTTCCGTCAGCAGCGGCAGCGGCAAGCCCCACTCCATGCTCAGATGAGGTCATCGCTGTTCTTACTTTGGACAATCACTTTATATAATCCAAATTTGTTTAGTGCGCGTTTGATTTTTTTTTAAACACTTTAAGAACGTATTTTAACTGTCATACAGTTAAAGGCGTTGGCTACTCTACTAATGGCTGAAAAATATTATTAAATATTCTTCTCTCTTTATTATTATCGCATTTATTTGGGGAACATCAAGATCAATCTTTGTTGTCGTTGTTATAATGCTTTAGGTGACCTGCGCTAACAATTTTGGCATTGGAATTATTTTAACGACAGAGTAAAAAATAAAAACATTAAGAGCTTAAAATTTAGTGACTCTAATTGCTGTTGTAATTTATTTAATTCGTTATATTATTGTATATTTTATTTATGTATATTTGGACATAGATTTTTTATATATGAATAAAGTATTAATTATATTTTTTTAACTTGTATTTTATATTTTTATTTGTATTTAAAATAATATACTGTCAAACCAGCCTGTATTAATGTTATTTTAAAGTACAAATTCAATTTCTGAAGATATATCTCTTCAAATATTTATAATTTGCCGAATAATAACACGTTTAAATACGGCGAACAGTTTTTGTTCCTGCCAGAAGTGGAATAACCTGCAGGTAGGTCGATGGAAAGTCACTATATTATTTAAGGTGATTAATAGGTTTGTATGCTTAAGACTATTTACTTTGACCTTTCTATGACATACAATTGTTTATTTCTACACACATTTTACTATATGTTATTACGGTTTCTATGTATTTTACCAACTTTGCGTAATATTGAATACAATTATAAGCACTTTCTCTAGGACGCCGGTATACACCTGCCAAATGAAATAACGGGTCTCTACACTAACGAAAGCAACCGTATCCAGCGAGAAAGTGCCTCTAGTGCCGACAGGCAAATCCCCACCTTCCAATTCTATGTAGTGTTGCGCAAATGTATGTAAAATGGCATTCCATATAATCTGTGCCTTAATATATTTGTTCTTTTCATATCTATATATCCGTATGTTTTAGCTCAGAAATAATATTTTGTTAATCTGTCAACAATGGCATACTATGTCAATCTGTTATTACGTTACATTTTACTTACTGTTATTACATTTTTATAATCATTATTAAATCAAAATCCTAAAATTATAAGTCGTTTACAGAACTACAAAACCAATTCACTGAGCGCTCTAATTAAAAATACGTTAGTTAATTAAGCGGCCCTGGAAGCACAATGTCGCTGTCGTCATGTAACATTATTATTAATAGGTTGGTATGCGCACTTGGTCAGTACTGTAACTCGTCCGTGACACTCAAATATCTCATTAGCATACAGCCCAACGTTAATAAGAGAATTAATAATACGAGGATTTACGTTTTGGACATTGAAGTACAATTTGATCTTTATGGCGATTGAACAATATTTCTAAAGTATGCAAAATATAGTTATACGTAAGAGCTATCAAACTGTCGTAGATAATTTTTAAATATTTACTTTATCTTATAATAAACTTTAAAAATCCTTTGTTTCCCCAGCGATACTAATACTCAAGTAGGAATTATTATTTGCAACATCTAAATGCCGCTCGTGTAGTTGTCCTACTAGCCCACTAAGCATTATCTGCTTGAGGACACAAACGTAAGACATGGTGCCTTGTTATAAATAAATAATCTAATTTTAAATACAAATAAGAATAAATTAAATTATAATGTAATAAAAATTACATAACATGAATGTAATATTTAATATATTTTCTATATTATATGTATATGTAATTTCGATAAGCCGCCCGTGGACATGGCTGCATGCGGCACTTCTCTAGTGCGTCGCTTTGTTCCATTTTAAAAGTAGGTCACTATGTCATGGCGGCCGCGCCACTTCAGCGAACGAGGCGCCATCTTCGAATTTCGTTGATTCAGATTATATTTTAAATTGAATTCAGTCATTTCTACTCATGGAATAAGCGGTAGATGTCAAATATAAATATTGCGTTGTTTGCTGTGTCAGCAACAGTGTCAGCGGAAAACAAAATTTTAAGCAAAGCTTTCACTTTGCTGTACCTCGTCCCCGTAAACGTAAAGTGCTACTAACATTCCTTCGTAAAGAGATTTTAATATGAGAAGTTCTATAGCGTCAATAAAATTAAATGATATTGAATAATAATACATTACATGTTTACCAAATTCACTAAAGTTAAGTAAAGAATTTTATTATGACTCCTTATTAAATAAGTTCTTAAGTATCTACAATTTTATTTTAATGCCTATGTAATATATATCGAACTCTTCAATTGACAAAATATCGAGAAGAATTTGTTATATCAAAACTAAACAATAACCGAAATAAGATATCAAATATACAAAGTAAATGTATAGGTAGGTCTAATTATTAATTCTGGTGCATTTTTTCGGCGGCTGTTGAGAAATTTCGACCGAGTCTTGCCTCTCACCGGCGTCATGATGAAAAGTGAAACTGCGGTACCAGCAAGCGTCACGTCGCTGTGGCCGCTAACGCTGTTTGTTCCGGTTTCATGGCATTTTATTGTGTATCTACTGCAATATTAATTGCTTCCACATTAAGTACAATAACTTTTCTTTTTATTTTATCAAACACATTTTTTTCTCTTTTTCTGTTCATTAGATTTAACTAATGCATGTATCTAACAACAAGCAAGGCAAGGTTGAATTTTTTAATAATCCGAGTGTTGCATTGTCTGTCCCTGTCTATGGGCCGGAGTGTGGGGCGCGGGAGGCGATCGCAGAATGTAGGCAAGTGTGACAAGGACACGCCCCGCACTCTGCGGCCCGCTAGCATTTCCATCCAGTTTCTAATGTGTTCAGTGAGGATTTCGCAACCTCGCCAGCGCACCTCCACTTCACCGATGAACGGTTGTAAACGGTTACACACCTACAAGTTAGCCTACCACAATAAAAATACAAATTACATTCTTTACATGTTATATATTATCTTATGCGAAACAGGCATACCTCTCCTCTTTAATTAACGTTAAATAATATCGACTGAAAGTATTGTTTATATATTTTTTTTTCAATATTGAAATGAATGACCTCGATCGTATAGGAAGTGAAAATAACAATAAAAGGAATGTGCAAGTTCGTAAAGATTACTGAAAGGTTAATTCGCTTGCAATAGATTTGGCCTTCCTCGTTGACGAGGTGAGCTGCAAACTCAAGGCAAGTTATTGTAATCTTTGAATTTGTTAGTATTTCCCAGATCGACTTTACATTTAAAACGCTATATTAAGAGATTTTTATGCTACTATTTTAATTCACCTAGAATACTATTTTTAAACATAAAATTGTTCATTGTCATATTGAAAGTTAGTTGTGTGATTGACTAATTTTAAAAATAAAAACCAAGCCATAAAGGCAACCGAAAAAGAGCTTATAACTTCAACGACTTAAATTATTTACTGCTGGATAGTCTTTGTTGATCACTTTAGATAAACCTCAAATGCTGTAATTAACTTAAATATGTAAGTAAAATACATCATGTACGTTTTTAACGGTTGATATGTCGAATTTGGTGACTTACACTTGCATATGATGAGCTGGCACTTCTATAGTGGCAGACGCTCGGCGACGGTCACCGGCCATGTCTGCTAGTCTTGCAAAATCTGTGTCCACATCGGCGAGCCTCGCAGATTTTCGAGACTCCAGTAATCTTATCTCCTCAAGTTTTTTTCTTAGTTCTATGGGCACCTATAATATAACAAAGACATCTTAAAAATATAGAAATTTAAAATTAATAGAATTGTTGTTAAGGCTAGTCATGGCGCAGGGGCACAAGCGTTTTACTGTAAAAACGGTAGTTCGATGCTCACTCGAAAAAATTAAATATTTATTATATTATTATTATTTTCATTTCTTCGCTCAGACAAAGCGCTGCGTTTAGTTTCGCCACTCAACACGCAATGCCTCCAGAAGTCAGCGGGAAATGGAGAACGGAGTGTTTTAACATCGGGTTCCTTTGATGTGTGCGAGATAGAGCGCGAAGCTAAAAACCAAACAGAATTGTTATATTGCGATTATAAATAGTTCTTATATTTAAATAGGTATAGTTGAAACGTGCATGTGTCATATGCATGTTACGTAAGGCCTCGAAACAAAAAGTGGTAAGTATATGAGATCAATATGCTCGACCTTCGTGCAGTCCGCGTGTAGGTGACGTCATGACCTAGAGAAGTTAAAAATGTCACGAGATGCACTCTCCACGTCATAGCAACAAAAAGAAATTAAATAAAATTGTACGCTATTTTTGGTATGTATACATACACACACACACACACACAAACACACACATATATATATATATATATATTTATTAGCGAAAATGAAGTTGTTGTTGTTAAGAGGCCAGTCGTGGCGCAAGGGCACAAAGAAAAATCGACTGGTTGTGAGTTCGATCCCCACTCGAGGAAATGAAATATGTATTTAAATTTATATTTTCATTTCTTCGCTCAGAGGCAAAGTGCAGCGTTGGTTTCCGCCACTCAACACGCCTTGCCTTCAGATTTCGGTGGAAAGTGGGAAACGGAGTGTCTTAACACTAGGTTCCCTGTGCTTACCCTGTTGTGTACGGGATACAGCGTGAAGCTTGTTTTAGTTTTTTAATGGTAAACAGAATTAATAATACAATTTAAGATTAGCTTATTAATATGACCATGTGTTATTATGAACAATGCAATATAACGTAATGTATGCATTGAATATTCCAGTAGCTGTTGACATTGACAGTTTTTGTCTCAGCTTCCTCTTAGTTCTTATATAATTTTTAACTGTTTTTATTACACTCATTTATTATTAAACATACATTATGTAATAAAATAGTTTAGAAAATTTGTGATCGTTTAAACTAATAAAAAAATTGCAACTTGTTAATAACGTAAATAATTATACGCATACAGGGGCAGTACAATGAGGTTAATAGTGTTTCCCAAATTGAATTAGACTAATGATACAGATCTTTAACTATTGAATAAATAAAAAAAAAAGTTGTCCGAACAAATAATATGTTAGTTTTACAAGTTAAATTAGCGATAATTTTTGAAAGATTTGTTGAGATCATATTATTGCTTTAAATTAGTAAACGATAAAAGGACATTATGGAAGAAACCTATGGAAATTGCCAATTTTCAAATCGTTAAACATTTTGAAAGTATAAATTATTTATTTAAAGTATCGTAATGATTTAATTTGGTTCAGACGTGACTCGTGAGTACTAAAGACGCTGATCACATCATGTACTTTCACTTTTTGGTGATTTGGTGTAAGCGGACGTGGCGGAGTGGACGGGCTGGGGCCGGTGTCCCACTAGCACCGGAACAATGAAAGTTGTTTTAATGACTTGAATTATTAATGTGAAGTGTTCAGACGTTGTAATTATTTTTTTTTATTAAAATTATTATTTCCACAGATTTAGGGAAAAAAATTTTAAGCGATCATTGTTTTTTTATATATAACATTATACATTATTTTTTCTAACTTAAAAAAAGCGTTAAGTAATAATGCATAGACAGCTTGTTATAAATGTTGAATTAAAAAGTGGAGCAGATCAACATTACTGATTTGACGACAGTCAACGTGCGCCGGCGCATTTGCGGATCCGCTTCTCGCTGCCTTCCTACATCCCTTCTCTGTCCCCACCAGAGCAGACTCAACGCGTTATGTAAAAAAGTGACAACCATTGCACAATTACTCGATCCGATGGCGAAACTTGGCCGCCTATAAATGCCAGTGAAAGTCACCGAGTGACTTTGACACGATAACTGACAATAATACTGCGTCATTAATAATTGGTAAAGAATAGAATAGAAATAGAATTCCGTAGCGTTTAGCGCTCCGTTCTCTCTGACTACCCCGCTAGGGATAAAGTGTGAAGCTAAGTTAAGTTAATACAATGAACTTTTAGACACCGTCTAGTTAAAATTTCCCCCATTAAACTGTTTCCGCTATCAACATCTTTGGGTAATATTTACGTATGTGGTGCTTAATTAACTTGCACGTTTAATTAAGTGTTACTTATTGTATAAGTATCTTATTCAGGTATAGATAAACAAGATTCATGGTCAGTGTTAATGACTACCATTGATATGAAATATGTTTTTTGGATTTTGCTACTTTATTATGAGCTTATTAATAGAGTTTAGGGTTTCTTAATATCCGGAATTGGAGAACAAATACAGTTGAGATTTTTTCCATTTGTGTTATGACACGTCCATATTCTTCATACACTAGTGTGAATAAGTAATAGTAGTTGCAAATACAGCTGGACAGTCTTGGAATTTGGATTGCGAAAGCTCGACCGGCTGTATTGCATGTCGATGTTGCCGCTTCGCTAAATAGATTATACATTCTTTTGGTCGGCCTTTTCTCACTATATGATTTATATTTTTATTTAAAACACACAGTTATTACTCTAGATTTTAAATAAAACAAATATTACAGACTATATAAATAAAGCGTAGACATAATCTATTGATAAATAATTTAATCCAAGTACAAGTAAAAAGTATAATGGTATCGTATCGTATTTGAAGCGAAAGTTATCACATTGCAGCGCAAGCAAATGGCATTGACTGCAGGATAGCGCGAGTCATCGGCTGTGCGCGTGTGACGCGTGCGTCGCGCCGTGCCTACCGACGACGTCGTTTTACGTATGATTCGATTATATAGTGCTACTACTTTGCAATGAAATGGTATCTTTATTGCTAGCTATCTCGGCGCTATGAATACCGGCTTTAGTTTTAAATTTCTATGTTATCTTTAACAAATTTGACACTTCACTTGGTTTTAAGATATTTAGCAAGAAACTGTAGGTACATATTTTATAGTCACTGAGCACCAAAATTTCACTACACATAATTATTCTAATTCGATTTACGTTTCGAGCTCAAATACAGGTACTAAAAACGAAATTAATATTTTAAATAGTATTCACGTAACCAAGTAAAATGGCCAGAGGCGTAAAAATGTTGAAAAGTGAAATCTATTCACCGCCCTGAGCAGCGGGTAATGTGAACGCAAACACCATGTAGCCTCACATCTCTAAATATATCTATAGCCATGGGCGTAACAAGGGGGGGAACCAGGTGGACCGTGTCCACACTAGACTAGTCTGATGCCCACCCCAGAAATTTTACAAGAAAAGACGCCCCGAAAAAATAAAAACCAACACCAAAGTTCAAAGCTAAACTCCAGGGCCTCCCCCAGAAAATATCTCTAGATAAGCTAGAGTCTATAGCACGATAAGGATCTATTTCTCCAGAAGAACAATAGACCACTAAATAGTTAACTGGAATGGCATTCGATTATACGAACTTATTATATTTCTTGGTGAAATAAAAAAAATGCTACATAAAAGTAATGGATGGCAACAAAGAAAGCTTAGGTAGTTCCGAAGGTTAGGGTATTAAATATGAACGAAGCTGTAATGAGATTCGTGTTTTTCTGATCGATGAGAATAGACGATAGATGGGCGATGTTAAACGTTGGATTCTGTAAATATTCAGTGAGCTTGCAGTCGGAGTCACGTTGACATGCATGCATAAGCAATTTGATGGTAGTAAAGGATCGTGCACTACTAAATAGGTCAATACCTTTTGAGTTTCCAGTATATAAAAATATGATAGAAAACATTTACTAATTTTTTTTAGCTTTCCTCTGTATCCCATATGTAGCTGGATATGCAGATGGAACCTAGTGTTAAGAACACTCCGTTCCGAATTTTATGATATTATTGCGAATTTACCGATATCTACTTTTAGGTGTACGGATGAAAATTTCTAATTACAAGCCATTGTCTAAGTTAATTGTTGATAATGTATTGCAAAGAGTTAAAAGTAAATATAAAAGATCGAAATCGGATGTGTACGGTTAAACTGGGCAATCGATTGGCACGGCACAGCCTTGTATGTTTAGTGAATACAGACGGTGGTGCAAGGCGGATACTGTAGTGGCACGCAAGCTACACCCGCCTGCTCTACCGTACTGCAAGCTACAGCCTTGTGCCAAAAAACCGTGACCCACATTACAAGACCAAATGCAAGCACCGTTTTATTGCCCAGAGTGTCCAATACATTATTTTGGTATATTTATTGCTGTGGAGTCTTTTGTATCAATCATTATTGTTGAAATTCCAGACATGAGCTCATACAGATTACGAGGAAATTATAGTACAGTTGGAAATACCACTTGTAAATGTAAAGATGATATCCCGCATAAAGTTATTTTATGTTTTACACAGTACAAAATAACCTTATGGAGTTTGTAGAGATGGCACGGAGTACCCTAGGTCGCTCCTTGCGAGTGACCGGGATACAGGATGAAGTTAGGTGACCTAGTTGGCGCGGAAATAGAGTATGCAGGTCACGATTTTCCTTCCTACATGGACGTTAAAAAGTTTGTTACGCTCATATTTTATCTATGTACGTATAATGAAACTTGTATTAAAATACAATTTAATAACACAAAATTGTTGTAAAAAAATTGAAGCTCTTCGTATTTTTTTTTAATATTACAAATTCATTTGACCATGTAGGTCAACGGTTGTCGCTGTCAGGAAATCATTATTGCGTAGCGCGGACAATTGTGATGCAAGACTGTGGCACGCTTTATTTATTACGAGGCCTAGGTTATTGATCTAAACAATTGAAGGTTCCAATTACTAGATGTGACGTCACAGCGCAAGCTACAGTAATTTCAGGAATGACGTCACAGAGCTTCCGAGAGAACGTGTAGGCGCGACGCGGCTATGACGTCACGGGCCTATATACTGCCCACGACTCTGCTACGTAGACGGAGACGTAAAAAATACATTCTAATTTTATATTATACTGTAAAATTATAGGAAAGCTCGAACATTTTCGTTGCAATTAACAACAAATCTGAGCAAGGACACAAAGTCAGTTTCGACATTGCACCCGACGTGATGCCATATCGCATCATTTACTTGCGACGCTTAGAAAAGTGAGCGTTTTACCTTGAGATGTCTAAGTGTACGATCGCCACTCTATTCATAGACTTTAAAATAGGTTTATATACCTATATGTATGTTTATTTGAGAGATCGGGTCTTGAGTACGCAGGCGTCATGACCTGGCCTGACCCAAAAACAGACCGGGCCCAATGCGCCCCGACTCACTAGTTGATAGCGGATACTGGGAACCTGTTCCCCTCATATTAATGCTGTATATGCATTGCTAATAGCACCGTTATGTAATTAACCAGATATTTTTTTATATATATTTTGCAAAATATTACTAGTAGTAATACAATACTACAATTCCTATACATGACGATTACAACATTTTAAATATATGTATTTTATGCCTCTCGAATTCAGTGAAAAAGGGAACTTAGCGACTTAACCCTAGGTTCCCACTGCCTACGTTGCTGTGAGGGTGCGGGATACAGAGTAAAACTGATCCAATTCTTTTTTTTTTAATATATTTTACATACGATATAATTTAAATAGTAATTAATATACGTATTAAAAGTAACATTAAATAAGAATCTATACAATTTAAAAAGGAAAACATAAGTGGAGGTCGGATTTCGAATGCGGGCTATGCGTTGTCGGTTCAATATCAACGTTTCTGGGTCAGTGGGTCACCGTGCCGGAGAGGCCCGCGCACAGCGCCTCGTGCCACCACTCGTTATTACTCGATCTTCACTTACATAAAAACAGTTGCATGCGATGCACCTCTGATGTTTATCAAGAGGCTCACGTCACCTCGCGTCACCAGCGTGTCAGCTTTTACACCTATACCGATGGCGTGGAGTGAATCATCTTGACTAGTAGACTCTATTAACTTATTGTTTCCCCATTTCAAGGTGAATTTGATTCGGTCGTAAAAAAATATTTACAATTTTGTGACAAATTCCTTTAAGCATGTGGCTCGGCTAACATTGACAGTCGCCTACACAATAACGGTGTATTACTACTGTATGACCAAATGCGAGAACAAGTTTTTGGTTTAGTAGCTTAATTTACGGTTTTGTCATTCAGATGGTACGTTCAGTACAGATTATATATTATTACTTTGTAATTTTATGTAAGCATTTTTAACATGTTAAATCTTTGATAATAATTTAAAATTAGCCATGATCGAATTAGCAAGATTCATTAAAGTTAAGCA
>DWAO01001154.1:0-20307 GCA_018230605.1 Heliconius congener
AACCGATTAAAATCAATTATATTTTAAATGAGAGATGTGACAGCTGATTGACAATAACACCTTGTCTAATGATTTTTAAGGGAGAAGTATAGGTAAAAATTAATAAAATGATAATTTTTAAGACCCTAAACGTAGTAGACTGATAAAATTATTTTTAGAGAAATTATATTTCCCAACGAAAATAATATTCCAATAGCCGATACGGCTAATATTTATAGTTGAGAATGAAGATGAAAGTGATTAGTACTTAACTGGAACACTGGGCAAATCACAATCGTTTCAGAAAACAACCAATAAACAGCTCATATACTTAGATACTTAAAAAAAGTTAATATAAATGTTTTCTTTATGACATCGACGTTAATATCACCCATCCTAAAAGACAATTACTTTATTCTCGACTCTTTGAGTCCTAATTGTTGTCACTTACCAGTAGAGTTAACACTTGTTAAGATATTTACGGATAAAAACATTTTAAATTACGTCAAATAAAAACAAGAGACCAGTTGTTACGTAGGGGGACAAAGTGTGACTGTGAAATCGATTGATTGTCGGTTCGATTCCCACTCGAGGAAATAAAATATTTATTTTCATTTATATCTCCGTTTCTTCGCTCTGGTGATGAGGCAAAGCTCGGCGTTGAATTCCGCCACTTAACATGCAATGCTTCCAGAATTTGGTGGAAAGTGGGGAACGGGGTCTTAACCCCGAGGTTCTCTCTGCCTACCCTGCTGTGTGCGGGATACAGTGTGAAACTGATTTATTTTTAAATAAACAAAGTACCCTTTTTTCTAAATTTAATCCAATTAAAATGTACACAATAAATTATAAATAACCACGACTGCAATGATATGTCGGCACCAATAGCGTACCTACTTTTTATAATTAATTAATAATTTGTGAGATGATTCCATACAATTTTTCTTCTGGTAATCACAAACAATTAAAGTAAATCATCATAAGTAGGGTATGTGTTAAAAAAAGAAAAAATGTGACTTTCTATTGCAACGATATAATAATCTGAAACAGGTCTGGTAAGTAAATTTTTTTTTACAAAAAACTAAAAAATCGCATATATAGTTATGTGAAATCATATGTGTACATCTAAAAAATTATAAAGTTATCGATTTTGTCGTAAAATTTGATGCTTAGGTTATGTGCTGTTTACTCATGCCATTTCTACAACATACTTGACCAATGGTAAAAATAAAAAAGAACCAACCTCTAGTTTAGACCACGCTGTATGCTTTCTTCTTTAAAATCTTTTCTTCTTGAATAATGGAATACTAGCAAAATATAATTTCACATATAACTTAGTAATTTAATTTCTCTCTTATAAATGTTAATGAAAATATATTAATTAGGTATTATTACTTGTGTAGATTTTATCTCAGCTTGCTAAAACTTATTACCTATACACATATAGTCTAGTATTCCTTTTTATTAGGTACTACTTATAATTCAGATTTTAATCGTTTATATAAAATAGTATGGTACTGCACTATATGTCTTTCAACTGAATTCCAGAATCAAGACATTGCTTAATATTGCTTTTATATTTAGGTACCGCTTAAATAGTCTGTGGTCTTTGAAGTTTGATTTGTCATTTTGTCATTTGATTCTTAACAATAGAAACTTAACTATAAACGTGTACTATATTTTTTGTTGATATGAGTTTTCGATGATATGATATTATTTTATTCTAAATCACTTGTTTTAGCTTAATTGAGAATTTAAATATGGATCCCCAAAATTCTTCTTGTGAAGAAAATATAGAAGCCAGTCAAGCATCTACATCACAATTATCAGATTTACTACAATCAGCAGCTTTAAATATTTCTTCAAATGAAAGAATAAATGAAACAAAAAAACAAATCGTATTACCATCAACTAGCACTTCGTGTAGTAATGAGGATAGTTCTACTAACTGCCACAATGCCAACCTACCAGGACAAAGTAAGAACATAACTAGCAATAATGATTCTTCTCAAAATTCTCCTTCAAAGATGTCTAAAAAAAAGAATGCTAAAAAGAAAGAAAGGTTAAAAAAATTACAAATCGGAATGGCAAACGATAATAAGCAACCTGAAACCATCCAAACTGCTCCAGCAGCTCCTACACAGAATGGTATAACATCAGTACACGATTTTTTTTTAAAACATATTACACCATTATATGCAAGTGCTAATTCAAGGTATCTAGAAAATCTAACTCATCACCCACAGTATTTTATTATGCAGAATGTACATTTTGGAGAAATGTATCACAACCATCAAACAGCTGCAAGTCTACCTAATTCTCCATTTCTACAACAATCTTATCCATCAAATTCCCAAAATGCGCTCTTTCATAATACACCAATATTTCACCATAATCAGCCAAAATATTTACAGAATGCTTTACAGCATCCATTATTGAACCAAAGTTTTGTCTACACAAACCATCTTAACTTTCAACAGGCATCTGGTGTACACCACATGATAAGAAGTTCTACATTTATAAATTCACAAATTACACAAAATGAACATCTCTCTCAACACACTAAGAACAGCGCTCCGAGACAAAGAATGAATTCAAAGAAAAAAGATGTTAGTGGTAATGAAGAGAGACAATTTAGCCCTTATTTAACTATTGAAGAAGTAGAAAAGGGATTACAAAATGATATATTATTGGAGGGTGTTTTGCGAATCAATCCTAGGCAATTTCAACAATCTTATATTTCTAGTGCTGATAAAAGTGAGCAAGATGTTCTCATTGATGGGGTTAAAAATAGAAATCGTGCCTTGGAAGGAGATATTGTTGTTATACAATTCATTGAGGACGATTCTGAAGAAGATACAACAAATGGTGAAGATAAACAAAAGAAAGGCAAAGTAGTTTTTATAAAAGAGAAAGTTCATACTCGTTTATGTATTGGAAATTTAAAGTTAATGCCTGACAAAAGTAGACAAAGAGCACTTTTTGTGCCCAGGGATTACAGAGTACCCCGACTCAATATACTATTTACAAGTTGGCCTAACAATTTCTATAAAGAAGCAAAAAGTTATGAAAATACTTTGTTTCTAGCAAAAATTGAAGAATGGAAAGATGTTAGGTATGCAATGGGAAAAATAATACGTCAGATAGGCCAGTCAGGTGATATGGAAACTGAGACAAAAGTTATTCTAGCTCAAACCGATTTAGATATAACACCATTTGGATCTGAAGTGCAACAGTTCTATCCCAATTCTGATTATGTGATTCCTGAAGAAGAAATTAGTTTGCGCAAAGACTGCCGAAAAATGTGTATTTTCAGTATAGATCCATTAAGTTGTCGTGATGTAGATGATGCTGTTTCCTGTGAAAGATTAAGTAATGGCAACTTTGAGATTGGAGTACATATTTCAGACGTTGCACACTTCTTGGCAGAAGACACAATTCTAGATAAGAAGGTTGCTGAAAAAGCTACAACCATCTATATGGTTGAGAGGGCTTATCACATGTTGCCCGACGACTTGTGTATGCTCTGTTCACTTTTCTCAGGTATTGATAAATTAGCTTTCTCAATTTTTTGGGAGATGACTGAAGATGCTCAAATTGTTCGACACACATTTACAAAAAGTGTCATTCATTCGTGTGGTCAACTAGCTTATGAGAATGCACAAGCAGTACTTGATAATATTGAAAATGCTGAGAGTAGTTTTCCAGACTTGTGCAATGGTTTTTGTTTCGAAGATGTCAAACAAAGAATAAAAAAATTAGGTGAATTGTCAACAATATTAAGGGAAAGAAGATTTGGAGGTGGAGCCTTAAAATTGGATCAACAAAAAGTATCATTCCATTTAAATCCAGCAAATGGCTTACCAGATTCTTTCTTAATTTCTCATAGTAAAACAAGCCATCAGTTGATTGAAGAATTTATGCTTTTAGCCAATATAACTGTAGCTCATAGAATATATGATGACCACCCTACACTTGCCTTTTTAAGATGTCATCCACCTCCTAGTGTTTATATGTTAAAACAACTAGCAAAATCTCTAAAACCTAAGGGTATTAATATAGAAATTAATTCAGCTGGAGAATTGCATAAATCTTTATTACCTTATATTGAATCTGACAGTACAGACAGAGGAAGAGCTATGGTTCTCAATATGTTATGTGCTAAGCCTATGGCAAGAGCTAAATATTTTTGTGCCGGTAGTCCAGAAGATGATTATAGCCATTATGCCTTGAATGTTCCATTATATACACATTTCACAAGCCCTATACGACGCTACGCTGATATAATGGTCCACAGGTATAGTATTTTTTTTTCATAAAATCTTATTCAAAATTTGCCTGATTTTACTGTTTTAACAGTTTTATTTAGACTTATATTTATTAGTATGAAGCCGTCGCGGCGTTGCGTCTCTGCGTCACTCTAAACTCGACGGTTATGGATTCGATTCTCGCTCCCAAGAAATGAATTATTTTTATTTCCTCGCTTTAGTAAGAAGGCGAAGTGTGATGTTGAGTTCAACCATTAAACAGGCTCTTACCGAAAAGGCCGAATCGGCCGAAAAGTAGGAAACTTGTATCTTAACCCTAGATTACCCCTGCGTACCCTGCTAAATGCGGGATCAATTATATAAGAAATAATTGTAGTTGTTTATTTTATGATTTTCTTTCCCTTTTAGATTACTGGCAGCAAGCTTACAATATAGGGAAACACCTAAATGGGAAGAGGATGCAGTTTCGATGATAGCCGCACAATGTAATAAACAAAAGTACAATGCTAAAAAAGCAGGCAAACTCTCAACAGAGTTATACATATTAAAATATATTGAACTAAACACTCCTATTATTACTGAGGCTGTTGTTGTAGAGGTCAGAGAAAAGTACATAGATGTCATAGTTATTTCTATGGGATTAAATAGAAGAATATTTTTTAACAGTGTAAGTTTTTGATCTAACTCAATTTTTTTAATGGTTTTTTATAGCTTGTAAACTTGAAAAAGAAATTGTATTATGTTAATTTTAAAAAGTAATAATACTTTTAATAATGACACTGTTGTGGATTAGCAGCACAGCATAAGAGTTAAGACTAAATGTGACAGTGTTATTAGCTTGATTCCAATTCAAGAATTTCATTTGTTCTCTTTGGTGTTTAAATAAAGTGATTTACCATATATGGTAAATTGGATGGAATTTAGGGAAAACTGTATCTTAATCCTGGCAACCTATTGCTTTATCATATTATTGTGTCTTTATAGTAGGTATCTACCCTTATATACAATGTGGAGCTAAAAAAATACCATTGATATTAATTAAAATTTAATTTTTAGGATTTTCCTGGAGAATATGAGTGCATAAAAAGTGATGCGGGTATTAAATTATCTAAAATGAAATTGACATGGATGAAAACTGACGATTTACCCAGTGTCACACAAATGATTGAAGTGTTTTCCTTATTACAAATTGAGATGCACAAAGGTGATGATATGGTGAAGGTTGAGACAAAGCTAGTACGGCCTTAATGTACAAATTCATAGTTTCATATTATTTTATATTATTTTTTTATATGGTTGACAAGTACATACAAGTAGGAAAATAGAATAATAATTGTTTTATAGCTATAGTTGTTGACGTTAGTTAATGGTAACGATTGTGTGCTATTATTGCATCACTAATAATAGTTGTAATAGTATTTTTCTTATGTAACACAAGTAGACTTATATATTAAAAAAGCACAACTTTTTAATAGTTAATAAATACTTTTTTTGTTTAATAAATAATATAATATTATATTAAGTTTAGAAGATTCCTTGACAAGGTGAAATTGCAAAAAATTTAAACTGCACTTTTTAAAATATTAAATGACTTAGTTTATAATTTTTCTCGATCTTTTCGAGAAAAATTATAAACTAAGTCTCGGTAGTGTTGCCCATATTTAGCATAACCTGACTTTTATGTTATACATTTCTGTAAACTTGCTCAGTATTCAGTAAGCATATCATGTTTATAAATTTTTCATAACTTGACTTCTCTGAAGAGATTTATATATGAACTATTTATATTATTTTATAGATTTTATTATAATAATGATTTTATAGTCTTTTTTTTAAAGAATTGTATGATAATAAAAAAACAGAAAGTTTTGTATAATGCATTTATTTTTATGAATTTATTAAAATGGATAATTGGGATACTGTACAATGTAGTAATATTTTAATCGAAATAATTGTATAGTTGTATTATTTTTATAATGGATTTTGATCATAGATTTATCTTGAAAATATTCTAAATTAGGACATTTTATAATCTGTTACCATTTTTAATTCAGTCATAAATTAAATTATATAATTATATTACGAATTAGACAGATCGTCAGATTTAGTATAAATTGATATTCTCAGTCAAGACCAGATATTATATGTGGTAGTAAATAAAAAATCGATATATTAATTGTTTCAATTTATTTTATGAGTATATCTTAGAAAACATATCAGCTACTCTTATATTATGAATATATTATTCACTTTTAAATAAACTTGTTATATATTATATTGAACAATGTTAAACATATACCATTTCTTATAATTATGTTATGCGCTTTTGTTTTAGGAAACCAAAAAAAATCTTTTTAAATACTATAAACATATACAAATCTCTATAAACTTCAACATCTAAGTATATTACAAAACCATTTAATAAAAACCTGATGTTATGAAAAAAGAACTATATCCTATTCATTTTGGCAGGAGACAAAATTTAAACAAAGTACTGTTTCTAAAACTTTTATGTAATTTTTTAATTTCTATTTAATTTAGTCAAGGGTTATTTATGTTTTAAAATATGAAAAAATATATATCAACCAAAACAAAATAATCACAAAACAACTTTACACTTAACAAACAAGAACCTTAATAAAAACAAAAGTAACAACGGAATTACGACAGTACTATCTTACGAACAGGTTGGACAATAGTAAAAATTGCGGATATAATCTGACCGATGACAAAACACCACATTTTAATTTTTAATGTCCGCTGTACCTGTTCTCCATAGTTTATTTTTATAGTATTAAAATGCGTCTCAAGTTTGAGAACAACTTGCCTTTTGGGTGTTTTTACATGTCAAGTATTTAAAGATTATTATTAAAAATTGAAAATAATTTATTGGTAAATAGGGTGAATAGAAATTGATTTTTACATTTTCTTGGTTTCAAATATGAAAACAATCTTTATTGTTGATTATTGTCATTTCTTTTCATTTAAAATTTTATAAAATTGCACATTAAACATGTGACATTTTATAAAATTTTGAAAATATAAATAAAATTATTACAACACTGGTGAAATCGATAAATTTAAATAATAATAATTATTAATTAATAAGTTCTATAGACCATCGTCCAATATGATTATTTATATCCATTAATCCATAGATATTTTTTTACTTAATATACTAGCTAGCTTAATAGCTCCAACAATTGTGACCTACATAAAACCTGACCTATATAAATAACCTTTTTTTGATTTTTTTTACCTTCCATGCCTTCGTGAATAGGGTATAGCTCAATAGTATAGATTTTTGTCAATAATAGCACTAAACAATTAAACCATTAAAATAGTTTTATAATCAATACACATATATACAAGTTTAACATTCATAGCAAATTGGGATTATTAAGAAAGTAGGAACAGCCGAGCCCCCAAATTTACAAGGCCCATTTGGTAGAAGAGGGAATGCTAAGTAGTAATCCTTCCTAGTAATTTTCCAAAAAAAATCAAAATCCTAGTAATTTTGCAAAAAAAGATACTAGTTGTCGGTAATACCTATCGACGGATGATAATTTCTCGCGACAACGTCATAAGAAAACTGAAGAAAAATTGCATAGTTTTGTCTATTGAATTATTATTATTTTGTATAATAACTAGTACCGCGCTCTTGTGGCACGTTCGGCTCAGACGGAACGAGACGTCACAATCGTTTGCATTTTATTTTATTGACGGAGTGAATATCGTGGGGATTTGAACCCGACCTCTGTTTTCGCAATCCTCTGTCACGCTATAGCAAGAGGCTATCACTGCTATTATACTCATTATAAGAGGAGTATAACAAAAGGTGTATAAAGGTTACTTATATTGTATACCTGTTATAAGTATGAAAATTGACTTTAATCTGCTATATTAACTGTTAAACTATTACTTAAAATGAAAAATAATGAAAGAAACCCATAAATACCACTGTGAAACTGTGTCTTCTCTCAGCCCCCCGCCGAGAGGAAAACGATTCCAGGGCTGAGCCCTTTGACCGTAGTAATCTTTCTCCGACCATGGCTATGGGCGCGTCGATAGAGGATCGAAGTAGGAGGAGCTATATGCAGTTCGGCCGGTAAGACCAGCCTGCTGATACCACCCCCTAGTTACCCAGAGCAGGCACGCCTTAGGCCCCATAAATAGTACTGTAATAATATTCAAAAATATCTAGATACAGGTCGTCTATATCTTTTAATTTTAACAATTTGGATTGTAGTCGTCATTGTGGTAAATTTTGATTATTGTCATTGATAAGATAACAAAATCGGTCAACATGTTTGGACTCTAAAAGTTACAAAGCACTTTACGTAGTCGAATGAAAATATTTTTATTTTGAAATAAAAATTAAAACATCCCAAAACGAAACAATTTGAGACTACGTATTAAAAGAAAGAGATGTTATAAGGCAAGAATAAAACAACAAAAATCAGCTTCACGCTGTGTAGAAGGAACCTAATGTAAAGACATTCCGTTCCCCATTCTACACCGGTCTTTTGCCTTAGTGCCAGAGCGAAGAAATGAAATTATTAACACTAATCATCGAACCCACAACCAGCGCGTTACAGCCAAACCCTTGTGCCACGACGGCTTATAAACGATAAATTTATTTAAATAATATCTAAATGCAAGCAGTTCCATTATCAGCATTAGCTTATAATATGGATTAAATTTGATGGTCATTGAAAGGGGTTACAAAAAGCCGCTCAGACAGCGACAACGCCCCACGCTCCGCCACGTATGGCGGAGTGAACGATCATCGAGGGCTGTCGGCCGAAGCCGCGCCCGCCTCACGCTCAGGGCGCCGCGCCACGTCTCCTCATCGCGGATGGCACGATCTCACAAATTATGTGGATCTCATGAAGAGCTTACTATAGAAATGATCCTATGAAGTAAAGTCTTAAAAATAATTTAGAAATTTTTCGTCCTCATTCTGCGCGAGAAAATCTTGCCATCGCGATTCAGAATTAGCCTTAAATGGTATAACGCCATCTAGCGGTGGCTATGATGATCAAGATATAGTAGTTATTATAATATGTGGTTTATACGCTTGTAATGGCTTGGCAAACGCTCACAAAGTGTGAATTGCCTTTATACCCTGGGTATATGTATATTGTAGTGTGGATTTATATTTTATCTGTATTTCCGTTTTCTTAAGTCATTACAATTCAAAATTTGATTTTTGCTAAAATATTTGGTTTACATTTTTTTATACACATTGTGTTAACGGATATAGTGATTGTTGAAAATAAGTATTACAAATTTTCGAATTAATACATTCAAAAGTATAAAATGAATGTGTATCAAGACTTACTTCAAAATAGAGATAGTAATTCAGCAGCTAATTTTTTTGACAAATTGTGTAGTGTTTTTTCTAAAAAATCCGCAAAAGTTTTGGATATTAACAATTTAGAATTAATTGATGAAGACCTAATTGATGAAATAAAGAGTCTATCTTTGGATTTATCAATATGTTTTGGAAAGACTCTTAGGGATTTGAAATGTTCTATAACAGACAAGGAAAACTTACGAACTCACGATATTTTTTTGAAATACAAGGGCTGTAATAAAATAACTGTTTCCTCTGTCAATTTACCACACTCACAACTACAAGACCGTGAATATTTGTCCATTGCAGAAGTGGTAACAGCATATCTAAATTACATAGAAAGTTTAAGTGTCTATTTAAAAGAATTGGAGAATATAGACCACCACTTCACTGTAGTGGAACCTGTCCAACCAACTTTTAAAGATGATTATCGAAGAATTGTTCTTGGTTTGGTATTGTTTCTTGATTCATCACTTATTTACCCATTACAAAATGTAATATGGAAAAGTTATTTACAGATGAAAGAGTGTGGTTACATGTAGAAATTACAACTAATGGATTAGCTACCAATGTTTATCTGATTGGTGAGTCAGAAGAATGGCATGATAAATTACAAGATAGGCTATTTTCTTGGGACCATGACAAAGAAATTGTGGAAAATATTTTAACTATATTTGGTAAGTAAAAAATATTAAAAGTGTTTATTGTTAACTTTTTTTTTTAAATTTATTAAATAACAATATTTTTGCAGATTCGTTGAAGACAAAACATTCTGTTGAACAAACGAATATGAATATGGATCCTATTGATAACAAAGATTTGCAAACTTTAACATGTGGAATTTGTTTTTGTTCAGAGTTGCCTGATAACCTTGGTGTACCACAGCCATTATGTCAGAATCCCAAATGTGGTGTTTACTACCATAAAAACTGTTTATATCAGGTATGTCACTGTAAAGAGCTCAGAATATTGACTGAGACTCGTAGCTCAAGTGTAGGTGCAAGTGGCTTTTTTAAATGTGGATTAATTGGCCTCTATTGTCTAAGCTCTTTTTATTGAGACCAAATTTGAAATGATTCTACTAGTATTATATTATGCCAGACGTTTTTGGCCTAGGATCCCAGTAATCAGTGGGATCCTAGGTCTGCAGGTATCTGTTTTTTTAATGAAACTTATTTCTAAGAATGATACATGATATTAGAATAGATTTTGATATAGAAATTTAAAGCATTAACAAAATAATATCTCTTTTGTTTCATCTAAATTTAATACATATAGAATAATTATTCTATATGTATTAAAATTTTAAATATTCATATTTCTCTGTAAAAATATTTTAAGTTCTGTTTTTCAGCTTAGCTAAATATTAAGGCCATCCATTAATTAGCTGATACGGTTAGAAGTGATTATTGTGATAAGGGGTGGGGAGTAGTCCTATCTAACTTTTTTGTAATAAAAGCAATTTAATAATTAACACCATTACAGGAATCAAGTCCTTTTGAAAGATTTCAAGTCCTTTAGAAAGAGAAGAATTATATTTGAAATATTGTATTAAACATCCATCCATCCATGAGACCAGTTGTGGTGCAGGGGTACAGTGTGACTGTAAAATCTACTGATTGTGGGTTCGATCCCCACTCAAGAAGATAAAATATTTACTTACATTTATATTTTAATTTCTTTGTTCTGGTGTCGAGGCAAAAGCGCGGCGTTGCGTTCCACCACTCGATATGCAATGCCTCCAGAACCGGAAAGTTGGGAAATGTGTCTCTTAACACTAGGTTCCTTCTGCCTACCCTGCTGTATGCGTGATATAAGTTGTACGTGAAGCTGATTATTTAATTTTTTAAACATCAAGATTAGATTCGAATGCGTGAAACAGTAATTATTTGTATATTTTCAATTGATTTGATTTTTGTTAGAAAATAATTTATCTTCGCGAGAAGGGATCGACCCACGACAGCTTACAGTACTTACTTAGCTTAGCTTACAGTAAGATGTACTGTTGCACCACAACAACCTATAATAATATATATTTATTATATTGTTTTCAGTGGTTGGTTGCTTCTGAAGGTGGCAGAGTTCCAGCCTTCGGGATAGTTAATGGCAGTTGCCCTACTTGTCTAGAACCAATTACGTGCAGCAAAATAGATAATTAAAACTTTAATTTATAGTATTTTTAAATGATTTTTAAGTTAATAAATAAAAATAATATTTTTACGTTTTTATGACCAACCTTTTTCAAAGTGCATAATAAAATAAAGAAGAAGGAAGGAAGAAATTGCCTGTAATGGTATTAATAGCTTTATGACATGATAAAGCAAATGTGACTAATGTCATATTATTAATAATTTCTTTTTCGCACAAATATAGGTTACTATTGAGGCCAATCGTAAAAACTGTAAACTTGACTGGTTGTGGATTCAATCCCCACTTAAGGAAATGAAATATTTGATTAAATTTATATTTCCATATCTTCGCTCTGGTGTGCACAGGCAAACCACGGCGTTGAGTTCTGCCACTCAACAAGCAACGCCTCTAGAATTCGGCGGAAAATGACGAATGGTGTATTAAAATTCTAGGTACCCTGCTGTGGGTGGGATACATCGTAAAGCTGATTTGATTTGATTTTTTGATAGTATTATAATAGTGAGATATCTATTTAAGTAAAACGCGTATTATAGGATTTATAGGTGCCATTGTGCACTATGGTTTTAGAAAGTTTTTGGTCTGTTGTTTTGAATGTTAGGTAGGTATCGTGTAATGTGTGCTATAAACAATGTAATTAGTATTTATTCTTTTTCCTCGTTCTTATCGATAAATAACTAAATGATTAAAAAGTGAAAATGTTTGATATATTTATTAATTGTGCACTAATTTTGTGTGTTGCTTATGGCACAAACATCATAATTTTACTACCTAAATGTCGCATGTCGACACGATGTCTTGCACGATGTCTTTTGTCGACAGTAAATATTTTGTGGGACCCTCACCTTTTCTGGATATCATAATGTGTTGCGCGATCTATACACGATTTTATATGTAAATTTCAAAATACAGCACATATTTCATTCATAGTGAAAAGGCATAATTCTTCAAAACTTCTTATTAGTTAGCCAGAGAACCTATTGTCTTAACACTTAGTTCTCCTCTTTCTACCCAAATTCGGATATATTTGTGATGAGTGTCGAAATCCAACCAACGCCGTTTAGTCTTGCCAGAGCTGAGCGAAAATAATCTAAATATGATTATTCCTCTGAGCTCAGAGATCAAACCTACAATCAACGTTATTACAAACTGGCCTCTAGTGGCAAATGGAATCAATGATCATTTTATTCTAAATCCAGAAAAAAAATATCTTAAATATTAAGTTTATTATTAGAGATTATTAAAAAATCGACCAAAAATGTCTCAATTCTTCTGCACCGGATTATATTCTTGGAATTTTTTCTGTCGTCTGATTAAGAATAGCGATCACGAATAACGATTTTTGTGTTTTGGTATGCGATGCCATAGGCGTAGGAATAGGGAGAAGAATAGTAGTATATATATATATATATTATTTGGTTAAATCAAATAATTATTTATTTGAACAAATTAAACAAACACTTAACAAAATCTTTAGGTTGACTGAAAGGCATATTGTTTGAAATTTTTTAATGTTATTAAAAATTACGTAGACATAATATTTTGTGGTTACATAGAGAATAATTCTGTATAAACTGTTGCGAACAATGCTCGCATCAGCTGTTGAACGACAGTTGGCCAAGCATTCACTCGGAGCCATCAGCACTTTGTAATGGCATATTGTTGAAAACTCGTATTCCTACTATGTAATTAATTAACAAAAAAAAGCGGGTATGAAACGGTACACAAAATCTTTTATTTAAATTATATAAACAGAATTCACATGACAAAATAAATGAGTACTGCCCAACCAGCATCGCTTACAAAATTAATGTTAAAGTTTATTACAACTAGTTTTTTATGTATAAATCATTTATATTGCCATGTAAAAAGTTAAGGTGTTGACTATCATTTAAAGTAATTCATCACAAGGGTATACTTTCGTAAGTGCGTGTTGAGAGGCTGGTGCTTGATCCAGGTGCCTCGCCACTTTGCGGACCGGTCTCACGACCAACATTCTGAAATATATTAACAATTATTTATAATAATGTTAAAATATATAAATTGCATTTTAAATTCATCGTCGTGCAGCGCCGCAGGGTCTGACTATAAACACGACGATCGTGGGTTTGATTCTTAATCGTGAGAGTGAATTATTTTCATTTCTTTGCTCTGATAAAAAGGTAAAGTGCGGCGTTGGGCCCACTCAATGTCTCGAAAACGGTTGTGTGTAGAGAAAGCAAAGCCAAGTAAAGGAAAGCAAAGTATATAAACGTGCATGAGGAATTAAATTATTATGTGACTTTGGACATATTTAATATTTCAGCAGAGATGGGGCTGGTATGTATGAATATCCTGGATTTGCACTGCTTTACAAGAGGGCGTCTGGGGGCCGTCCCGAATATTCTTGTGCCGAAGGAACCGTGATTAAGTATATTATTTACTGAAGTACATAATATAATTGCAGTTTGTTTTTAATTTCATAAAGTTTTTAATTTCATCTTACGATAAGAAAAGTAATACACTTTTCTTATCGTAAGATGAAATTAAAAAAGTTTCTTCTCGTAAGTTGAGTATATGATTTGTTCGATTATGGGTTAAATAAATAGCAAACAATCCGAGTAAACAAACAAATTAAAACAAACTGTTTTATTAGGGTGCCATATCGAAAGAGACTGGACTGGACTTTGTTATTAAAACTTCGATGTCTGTTTGTCGCCAGTCCGCTTGAAACGTGATAGTACGTCATAACAAGAAATATTCAAAAACAGAATAAAATAAATATTTAATGGAGCTCCCATACAACAAACATGATTCTTTAGACGTTTTTATACATGGTTCGGAACTCTTTGTACGCGAGCCCAACTTCGCAAACGACTCGCACTTGGCCGAAGAGCCCGTGACAGTCACACTTTTGTTATTTGACAAAAACCTGAAAGTTCCTCTGCACATACCCCCAATACCGGTAACTACGTACTATCAGTGAATTGTATGGTGATTAATTTGGCAGTTAATGGGTAAATTAAGTCTATAGAATAGTACCTAACTTTTGTTAAATTATAAAGCTCAACATTTTTATATTTTCTAATATAAGAAATTACATTATCCATTGCCAGAAACATAAAAAATAAACTATAAGCTTTTGTGTAATTTCTATATATCTATATCTTATAATTAATAGAATCTGAATACAAAAAACAATAAACTAAATACAATTTACAAAGCAATAATATTAATAATATTAATAATAGAAAAAAGGTCTTTATATATAGATCTTTATTTTAAAATTACTATAAGAATCTTATTGTTATTATTTTAAATTTAAAAAAAGATATATGTTTTTCACATTTTTAAAGTGAATTCTCCACTTAGGAAAGAAAGAAAATTTTTGGTCAGAGCGCTTAAACTGTCTCAAAGAGGTGCGGATTCAAATATTTATGTGTTCTAAAAAGTATTAAAAATATATGTTATTTATATATATTTATAATTGTCTGATGACAAAAACAAGAAATAATTATATATTTTTTACAAATAATATTTTAATTTGGAAATAAAGTATAAAGGAATTTGGAAATAAAGTATAAAGTTATTTATGATACATGATAAATTTTAAGTTTGGGAAATAATGCAATGAATAATTAAATGTAACATACAATATTCTTTTTAGTTTCAAGTTGTATCCCATTTGCAGGATACCTATTTCCACCACTATGTACGATACATTGCGTGTTTATTGGAGGAGTGGCGGGGATCAACACCGTGCTTTGTCCTATTACCGACGACCAGTGAGGAAATGAAAATTATTGTATTGTCCAAATGGGGATCTAACCCAAAACGAAAAACTCCACATAACAGTCATGTGTGCCAACGGTGTGGAGAAAGGGTTGTGGGAGGAGGGTCAACATTAACGGTACAGATTTTAAAAAAATATTAAAGTAAGAATACTAAAAAATTGTAACTCATAAAGGAAATGTATAAATACCTTTACATGTATTTGATTTTTGAGCATGGCAGCACGTAAGATTAGCATAGATGTCCGTCGTTGATATTCTTTACCCATTGCTAGACTTCTTTCAAAAGTAGTACTCCTCTGGTCAACATCTTTAGCATATAATATTTTATTATGAGAATCAATGCGTGCTTGAATTTGTCCATCGAGAATTAAGTGCATAAGCTCATCCTCTAGAGCATTTACAGTACAGTTAAAGGCGGCTGCCATTAGACACATGTCAGCAGAGAGATACGGGCTGAAGTATTGAATTAGCGCTCTATTACGAATCATCATGTACAAAGTATTCAAATGTGGTGCTAAATACATATCTAAAAGTAGATTGTCTCGAATCTCATCCAGTAACCTCAAGCATGAAGCATACTTGGATTCGTAAAATTTAAAAATTATGTCTCGTAACTGAGGTTCTAGCTCTAGGAATAATTTAAAAGAACTGCTAACTATAACTTGCTTTTGAAGCTCCGACCTGTCAAAGGTTGCCAATGCACAAAGTCCTCCGTACACTGCTATGTTGTTGCTACTGAGTAGTTCTGGATAGTCACAATGGTCAATGCTGGCGGCTAGGAAATGTTTTGCAGCTGATTTATATTTCTTTGTTGCTAGCTCTGCAAGCCCTGCTGCACATTTTAAGCGAGTCAGAATAGCTTGATTAGAGTCTTTTCCTGAAGCTTCATTAAAGTCCGGAGTTCCTTCTGCTTTTGATACAAAATTTAGAACATGTGACCAATTTTGTAAATACACTGACACTTTAACTACATTGAGGCACATCATTATTACATGCTTGCCGCTTGTGCAGTAATCACGAGCTCTAGAGTAACATTTCAAAGCACTAGTAAGATCTCCACAGTCCAAATAATGATCTCCTAAATCATCATGTCCTCTTCTAATGCTTTCTTTTATGGAATTAGTTTTGTAATTTTTAAGATCGGTATCTAATTTTTCCAATTTTATGGCAGCTTTCTTTGTTTTCGATTCTACCCATATGGAGTCCAGTACAGGTATTTCTTGTGAGCCCATTTGGACTGCTACATCGGGCAAGCCTGCTGTGGCTATAGCTTCAGCAAGCTTTTTATGCAGAGATTGATATAGACTTACGTTGTATGTGGTCATGACGTAAGAAATAGCCATTTTGAGTGCCTCTAATCTTAGAGAAGGACAATGATCTGCTACAAACATTAATCTGTATAATCTAGCAAAGCCAGTATACGAAGCAGCATAAGTTTCCAAGTCCAGGGTGGGATTTTCAACCACATAACGCTCTGTCTCATTGTTTTCATTATCTTCAAGTGGAACATCCACTTGCATAGGCTCCGCCGGATGCTAAAAGAATGAAATATGTTAAACACTAATTGATTATGTCCTTAACTTTATAGTTTTTAATATATCAAATGAATTACATTTAAAGTAATATGTTTCTTACCATTTCGATCATTTTATTGGAAAAAACTTGAGTTATAAAAGAAAATAAGCGAATTCCCTTGTCAACGCAGGAAACCAACCTAGAACACAATGCACATATATCTTCTTTGATGTTTTAAATAAAGTTTATTGCCTATTCTTAAAAAAGTAACTTTATTTACAACTTCTATAATTAAAATTTACAGAAAATAATTATTATCAAAATACCTTTATCATTACGTTTCTTTTTTGCAGCGGCATTTTTCTTTTTTGACGATGAAACACAGGGTTGCTGTATCCAAAATACATAGATAAAATATTGTAGTGATCATTATTTAATAATAAAAATACTAATTATAATAATATTAGAAATGTACAAAAATAGTACCTAAGACTTTTTGTAATAATATATATTTATATATAATTGCAAAAACTATTACATACAATTTAATTATATTAATAAAAAAACACAGTAAGAAACCTTAGACTTGGCTTGCATTTAGATAGAGATTTTATTACTTTTCACAGAGAAATGAACATGTTTTTAGTGAGATTTCACTTCTTTTTGTAGAAAGCAAATTTTAACTTGACTTGTTTAGCAAAGCTATTAGTGCCATAAATCAGAGTAGGTAGGAGTGACAACTAAATCGGAGATGGCGTAGGATTGCAAGGTTTTCTTACTACACTTATTTCTATTACGCCTATTAGGCGTTATTTTTTTTAGTTCTCTATATAATTTTTTTCTCCGCTTCTTATTCTTATACAGAAGTTATTTTTCGTATTACCTATTCACATTGTCTATTTATTCTTTTAGATAGTTTCGGTAGTTCTGTAATGTAATTTCTGAAAGATCACATATCGCGGTATACACGCTTAAACATTAGCACTCCTTAATATTTTATTAATCACGCTGAATAACTTCTGTAAAGGCAACATTATATTATATCTTCCAAAGTTTAGCCGTGCTATTAAGGCTCTTCAGCAAATACGAAATATCTTAATTTATTTACCTTAATAGAAGAGTTCCATTAAGCATGCAGCATATCAATGTCTCTATTAGCTTGGCTGGGCTTTTATGGCTTATGATCAGGGTCACCAAATACTCCAGAACCAGATCTTCGATGTTTCTAGTGTATGAAAATACTTCAAACTTTCGTTTCTTATTCACAATCCATAGGCATAGGTACATCACCCTGAATAAATTTTGTGGTGACATTTCCATTTTTCCCATAGTTTAGTCGAGCTCTGAGGGGTCTTCATCAGATACTCAAAACTTTTAATTGTTAGTACATAAAATGAAAAGTCCCACAACACTGAATGAATTTTGCTAAGGCAGTATGTCGATTTCTATAATAGCTTGGTTGGGCTCTTACAGTTTCTCTTGAGGGTACCAGGTACTCCAAATCGAGGCTACTACGATACATACCCTTAGACACAGACCTTACCTCTGTACCAAATTTCAGCTCAGTCTTTGGGCAGTACTAATTCTATTTTGGTAATCAATGAGTGAGTTAATCAGTGTCGAAATGCAACTTTGCTTTTGCCTAACTTCGAAGTATATGACAATATACTAGTTTGAAACTTTGAAGTTCTGATCTGTGCTTATAGCTTACTAGAAGACGACAATTTAAAAGCTCTAAATCTAGCCAGAGGTTCTCAAATAGGGATAAGAAAGTACTCCAAAATGGTTCCAGAAAAGGATTGTACGGCAGTGCTTTGCCACGCGCTCGACTTGGCGGCAGCACTGTCGTGTCCGTATAGGTCCCAGATGATTGTACCTATATGAAAATTTCTTACATATTTCTAAATTTTTAGTACGCATGCGCAATTTCTGTCCTTTATTATTGATAATAGAAATCTGACGTACGTTTTGAGTGCAATTGTTATTAATATTATTATTGATCAATACGTGCTTATCTACATATTTTTTTTACAAACAATAATAGTGACAAGCATTCATATAAGAGATAAGTACAACCGCAGCAACTTAGCTAAACAGTACGGAAATAGCGAACAATTTATAAAATTTTAATTTTTTTAAGTTAAATTTATAATTTAAAAAACTGTGTTTTACTTAGTTCTTAGTTAAATAACGTATATATTCTTAGTAAGTATATATTCCTAGTAACGTATATATTCTTAGTATTCTAAGTAATAAATTCGCCAAAATATTTTTAATATTGTTTACCTAGTCCAACTAATTTAATTATTATAATAAAATAAATAATAGGTAATTCTTTGTTCATTATATTAATAATAAAAAGTACACTTATGGCCACCGTAGATTCCTAACGAAAGTAGGTATTGGCGGAGTGGAAAAGATCACTGCCTGTAGCTAGGTACATGGAAGACATATATATCAAAATCTATTATTGAGGACGTTAGTCAATAAAATAGAACCTAAAACAATAGTTTTTAATAATCTGTTTGTTTGTGCACGCTAATCTAAAAAAGAGCTTATCCGAATTGTATGTAGTTTTCACTGCAAACGCGCAGCTGTGGTTGTCACCATCTCGTTGTCGCATCCATCTCGTCTCTTCCATCTTTACTGAACATACTTCCCAAATATCCCAATTCATTAACTTGTTTTAGTCCGTCGTGGCGCAGTGAAACAAAGGTGTGACTGTAACGCGACCCATAACCGTCGCGTTCGATCCCCATTCGAGGAAATGAATTATTATTTGTTAAGATTTTACTTTCACTCCCATTAATTTGTTCGACAAATTGCTACAAAATCACTGTTCATTGAATTGGCTGAAACTTTAATTTTATTAGATTATATTGATAATATTATTAGATGACGAAAGTAGATTCAGATGAGAAAATAAAAAATTGTGTTGTTCAACAACGAGCGAAGACGCGAGCGTGTCGCTAGTTAAAAAAAATGTATACAATACAATATAGTGATAGTGTTGATAACAATAAATAGGTAAGTATATAAATAAAACTCTAATCAACATAGTCAGCTTTGATAAACGTTTAAATAATTTTATAATTTACAAGATAAATATATTGTTATTATTTTTCTATGAATTTATTATAGACTAGCGACCCGCTCGCGGCTTCGAGCGCTTTAACCACAGAATTATTTACTTAAAACACTAAAATTATATTCATGTTTTAATATACCTATAATGTATGTTTGCAACGCACTTAAGATTTCTAAT
>DWAO01001155.1:0-20299 GCA_018230605.1 Heliconius congener
TTAACACTAGGTTCCCTCTGCCTACCCTGCTGTTTACGGGATACAGCGTGAAGCTGATTTATTTATTTATATTTTTCTTTTTTAGAACGTTGAACTAGCGACTAAGTATTTTTTTCAGCTTCATGCTGCTTCCCGCACATAGTAGGGTTGGCAGAGGGAATATGGTAACCTAGTGTTAAGACCCTCTGTTCCCATTAAAAGACCCTCCTATTCCCCAGGACTGGCTGAACTCAGCGCCACGTTTTGGCTCGTAACTAGGCCAAGGAGATAAAATATACACTTATTACAGCCACACCCTTTTGACAATTGCGTCTTCATGACCTCTTCAATACGAGCGACTATTTTATTACGTTACTTAATAATATCTATACATGTAATATGAAATTATTCTCAATTAATAATAAAATAATTAGCGTCCTGGTGCAGTGGCACCAACGTGTGACTGTAAACGCAATAGTTCTAAGGTCAATTACCAGCCGAGGGAATAAAATATTTAATATATTCTTAGTTCGCTCTGGTATCGAGACAAAGCGTGGTGTTGAGTTCCGCCGCTGACACGCGACGCCTCTAGACTTCGGCGGAAAGTCATGAACGGAAGTGTCGTAATTGGAATGGACATGGAGTGTCTTAAATAAACTTAAACATCAGGATCCCTCTGCCTACCCTGATATGTGCGCCCAACGTGAAGCGAATGATAAAATGATAAAAAATGAAAAAATCTTGCATAGTCAATGGTATAATATTTACAATAGATTTCAACAATTGGATTTGCCCTCGAAGTAATTCTCGAAAATATTTAAAATATTAATTTATTTCTAGTATTTTAGTCTTTAAGATTTGCTTTGATTAACGGACCTACTTGGTGTAATTGAGCCGTACTTTTCAGTTTTAAAACGCTATCTAGCGTGATCATCATCGCCTTGACCATATCAAATAGTATCAATGATATTATAATAATATAATTATTGCTAGATTTATTTTAGCACATTGTTTCTTTAATAATATTGGTAGTACTTAGTAATAAATTTTAATAAAAATAGTTTTTTCGATACTGTTAAATATTTTAAAAATATTTAAAAAAATCAATTTTCAATTTCGTTAGACATATTATTTATTAAAGAAGACGAAAATTAAAAATAAAAATAAAATCAGTTTCACGCTGTATCCCACACACATGCACACAGCAGAGTAAGCAGAAGTAACCTAGTTATTTTAGTATTTTTATGTATTAACAAAATAAATAAGTACTTTAAAACTTTTAATAATTTTCATACACAAAATAATACTTAAAATAAATTGGATTCCGTACCTCAAAACACAAAAACGGAACTTTTATAGGATCAGTTTGTTGTCCGTCTATCAACACCATTTAGCTCGGGATCACACGGACGTATCATCTTGAAGTTAATATCAAATAATCAGGTCTATAGACCCTTGAAGTGCAGAAAAAATCAAACTTATAAGTCAACGCAATAAAAAATACGAGCATTGATGCATCGTGTTTGCTGTATTTTGTATGTAGTTGGCTGCGTAATTAAAATCTACTGTCTGCTGTACCTACTGTTTGTCAATTTCTATACGTGGCACCTCCCGTTGACCTACAATCCTGAAATTGGTACGAAGTCTCGGTGGGCGAGTCCGATTCAAACTTGACAGTTTTTTATTTTTTATTAGCTAGCTATTTGATTATAGGTTTTTTTATTACTTTTTAATATTTAACTGAGTGAACACTACGTATAAGTTAAAAAAACATAACTTCAGGGCGGCCACGACTCATTGACCGTACTGCAAGTAATTAACCAAGTCCTATTTTCTGTAGGTTTCTCTGGTCTACAAGTCAGGAAAATATTAAATTAATATTTTATTATTATATAGATATCTGTGATTTAATAATTTGTATAATGTATTTCTATAAAGCAATCAAAGTTGCTTGTTTAAGTTTTGAGTTAAATTAATATTGATAAAGAGTTCAAAAAAGATTTCTAAATGCTTACACAACGTTAGGAACAAATTGTATTTACTTTTTAAGACAATTCAAATTAAATATTATTTGATACAAGACCGTTGTAGCTGGTTCAATATATAATTAACTATTGCTATTGTATATGTGTGGATTTAGTCTTTAGACACGCATATGTTAATATCATGGAGTTTGGTTAAAGCTATACATTGTCACCACATGTTTATATTATAACATGGCTAGCGTGCGCGATAATAAATAAGTGAATAAGAAATCTTTCTGTAGTTATTTATACAATTAAATAATATACAAACGTAGATAAAACGTAGTGTGTTTTTATTAGATTTGGCAAAACAATTTTAGAATAGTCATACATTATTAGATTTATAATTGCACACCAATTAATGTCAGTTTCGATATATTATATTCAACGGCGGGGTTTTTAAGGTAACTTGTAGACCCGGTATTGTGAAATTGGCTGATTACGATTTAAAACAAATTCTAATATTGTTGGTTACCAGCGTGGTGAGCTCGCGAGGTCCGCGGGTAACCTCGCACCGCTTGGCGGCTTATGCAACTTGCGCCACTCTCTTGGCATTGAACGTATTAAATGTAGTAATTCAATTATTTAATATAATATTTTTTATTATAAGAATATTATATTTATTAAGGTTAGGAAGACTTAATAATCATTAGTATATGTATAATATTGTCTAAACCCGTGTTATACAAAACTTTGTTATTTTGTCTTTTAGGTCTAGCATGTCGGATCCTTTGAAATTCAAAATTGGTTTGTTACATATTTATCTTGCAAATTGTTTTTTTTTTAGCGTATTTGTGTATTAATAATTTTTTACTAAAATTAATCATATTCTCGTCTATTTTGTTTTGCTTCTTATTACAAAACTATACGTAGTAGATAGTACTTACTGATAATATTTAGTGGAACTAAAAACGTTTATTGTTTTTCTTATAGATTCAATGGAAGCAAAGGAGTTCAAGGATTTCGCCAAGGCGATGGCTGATTACATCGCGGAGTATTTAGAAAATATACGCGACAGGTAAATTAATTCTAAATAATGCAAATGGCAGGTAAACTAGATATAAATACTTACTCCAAAAACATAAATTCCGTAATTGATTATTAAATATTTTTTTAATGGTTTACATTTTTGTTTCCTTACCTCATGTGAAAAATATATAAATTCATTAATTTATATTAATTCATTTTTAATTTCAGACAAGTAGTACCATCTGTTAAGCCAGGTTACCTACGGCCATTGATTCCCGACCAAGCTCCAGACAAGCCCGAACCCTGGACCGCTGTGATGGATGACATCGAACGCGTAGTCATGTCCGGGGTGACACACTGGCACTCGCCGCGTTTCCATGCGTACTTTCCTACAGCTAACTCCTATCCTTCTATTGTAGCTGATATGCTGAGCGGTGCTATAGCTTGCATTGGATTCACTTGGGTAAGAAATAAGAAGATTTGTTTGTCTAAAACTCTAGACTCTAGGTCAGGGGTTCCCAACCTTTTCTTGATCAAGGACCACTTTTATATCATTCTTGGTAGTAGGGGTGGTCCCTACTGCATGTAGGTATAGTAGGTAATTAAACAGAAACTTCGCATCATCATCCCCTGTCATAAAATTAAAGTCATTCGCGGACCAAATTTAGGCTTCTGCGGACCATTGGTTGGGAACCACTGCTCTAGGTAATAAAGTGTAGCGTTCATTTAATTTAAGTAAAAATTAAATACCATTACAAGCTATTTTATGTAATATTAATTATCGAACCGGGTTGGTTGTTACTAAATATACCTATACAATAAAATCCATGCTGTGGAGATCAATGTCAATGACAAAGTCAATGCTTCCGCTATAAACGCGGACAAGGAAAACCAGTAGGCTTGTATAAATTAAACACTCATGTGGTTTTATAATATTAAAATACGGAACAGAACATTAATTCTTAGAATTAAATAATTGTTGTCCTTAAATTTAATATGGTGCCTTAATTTCATATAGTATGCGAAGGCCATGGCTGAGAACATACATAATATATACTTTGTATTACAAAGCCATGATATATTGTATGTAAACAGTTTGATAACATATTCGCTGCTGTTAATCTGCTGTTTATAACTTTTATGTAATGAGAATGATTTTGCAGGCACTTTATTCAGATTAAACATAATATGAAATAATGATTAAATCTGAATAACTTTAATAATCGATAAATATAAAGTATACACTGTGTTTTTGTCATCATCACTTTAAATGAAACCACAGTTTTAACTACTCTATAAAAACTTAATACAATTAAAACAAAATATTTTTTTCCAAAAATGAATAATAAGTGATTTTTCCAATCAAAATAATTAATCAAATTGTCGTTGTAAAATAAAACGGTCTTTGTCGAGAATGGCGCAAACAGACACAAAACTATCAAAGCGATAACGCCGCACACGCCTCATTCCTCAAATCGATTCGTAGGTATTGGCGGCGATGTTGAATTGCATAAAATACAACGAGAAATATGCCTTTCTCGTTCTAGTATGTTTTTTGAGAATGAATAGCGGCAGATCGGCAACGCTTAGCAATATTTTTGTAGTAGTGGGTGTTTAAGTTATTGGTATTTACTCGTAACTGTGTCACATGAAATGCAGTGTGGAGAAACCGTTGAAGAATTTAGAAAAAAATTGTAGGTATGGGTTTGAAATATTTTACCTATATGCTGTTCCCGTTAAAGGAGCGCAGACGTTTCCACCCTGTATACAGGAAGAGAAGCGTCTGCGCTCCTTTTACGGAAGGGTAAAATATTTTCAACCTCTACCTAAAAATTTTTTCAAAATTCTTCAATGGTTTAGTTAGATGTAGGATTATTAGTTCCATTTTATGATTTTTATCCATACTGTATTGTATATGTGTCTCATTTATATAGGAAGCACAAGTGTGTGACTATAAACGCGATTGGCCCTGGGTTCGATCCCTACCGAAATGAAATATTTAATATTTTCATTTCTTCGCTCTGGTGTTGAGGCAAAGCGCGGCGTTGAATTAACAAGCAATGCCTCCAGAATTCAGCGGAAAATGGAATATGGAGTGTCTTAACAATGGGTTCCCTCTGCCTACACTGCTGTGTGCGGGGTACAGCTGAAAAACTGTAAGAGGAATCAGTTATATTAATTTAACATAAAATAAAACAACGAGTGTCTTTATACAAATAAGAATAGAAAAAAATATATTAGATTTTTTCGTTCGTTTCATTTATTGTTCCCATTTTACCCAAAAAATATTGGAGTAATTTGAATGAAGCTTGTTTTGTCAACCAACGACGTTGTATCTCTTGGAACTACCAACGTATGGTAAATGCAGTAGTATAGCTAAGGCTATACTTTATATATAGTCCACGCAAACTAATGACCGACTGAAGATTCGGTTTCGGTCAGTTTTGGCCAAAAATCTTAGGTGCGATTTTGGCCAAAAAACGGCCGAAAATACATATTGAAAAAAATTTTTTTTTATGTTTTCCTTCATTCCTTAAAAATTATTTTGTTTAGCTTATATCTCGAAAATGGTAAAACGCAATATAAAATGGTAAAATGCAATTTAGGGTAAAAATTGTTGGCAATGACTTCTATCAACTGTTTCAGTTATTCTTTAATTATACTGTATATAAAAAAGTTTCGGTTTCTGTTTCTACCGAGAGCAAAGCCGAAGATTTGGTTTTGGTTTCGGCTGAAAACCTTGCTTCAGTCGGACACTAACACAAACGAAGTTGCGGGTGGCAACTAATATGAACCAAATTTTCGTGTTGTTTTAATTTTTTCACAACTGACTTACATTAACATTAGTAATGAACCAAAATCATTAACGATATATTAAAGATATATTGTAAATTGTTATAGATTGCGAGTCCAGCGTGTACTGAGTTAGAGGTCGTGATGATGGACTGGCTTGGCAAAATGCTTGACTTGCCTAAGGAGTTCTTGGCTTGTTCAGGCGGAGAGGGTGGCGGCGTAATCCAGGGTACAGCTAGTGAAGCCACCCTAGTCGCTCTATTGGGTGCTAAGGCCCGCACTATGCAGAGGGTCAAGAAACAGCACCCTGAGTGGACTGAAGTTCAGATACTATCTAAACTTGTTGGTTATTGTAACAGTAAGTATTTTATATTCGTACCGATATATAGATTAAAAAAAATGATTTATATAAACTTTATTTAAGGTAAAGTTACTCTTACAATAATCAAACCACTTGAACAAGGCAGTCTATATACGACTAATGGAGCGATAGTAATATGTTTATAGAGAGCTTACCTTATCTTTATAATAACTTAAAACATTAACTCAACATATATTTGCAAAGTAATTCATTTCATGATATTTCATAAAAAAAAATGTTGATATTTTATAAAAGATGCCATGCATGCATTTCAGGCCAAGATGCTTTTTAAATAACTAATGTTTGTTAAAAATAAATAATATTACCTAATATGTATTTTATATCAATTAGAACAAGCTCATTCGTCTGTCGAGCGCGCTGGTCTGTTGGGCGGCGTCAAGCTCCGCAGCTTGAAACACGATAACAAGAGAAGTCTTCGAGGTGAAACTTTACAGGAAGCTATTGATGAAGACATCCGCAATGGACTCATTCCGTTCTATGTAAGCTTTCATATCCTTTACTTAGGTTATTCGCATTCTATGGCATAATAGTAGGGACTTTTAAATTAATAATAGGAAGATAAATTAACTATTAATTCATAAAAAAAAGTATAAATGGATATGTAATAAAAAAAAAATGATGATTTCATCAACATTTTCTAATAGTTATAAAAACTTTAATTACATTTTATCAATAATTATTTCTAGAATCATAAAATAATAAGGGGGTAAAACCATTTCAAATGTCCCTCTTTTTTAAAAAGCGCCTTCGTTTCAATAATATACATTTTACATGGGTCGATTCTTTTTGATTTTAGCCTGTTTAATATTGTGTGTTGAATTATTAATTGAGCTCCTATAAAAATACCAAGAAGGATAAAATACCTTTTATACAGGATGAGGTGTCAGCGCTCCTTTTACGGAAACAGCGTATAGGGTAAAATGTTTTAAACCCATACCTAAAGAAATTAATCAAAATACCTCAACAGTTTAGACGTAGGATTTTTTTTCGTTTTACGATGTTTCCATACCTGTATTTCGTGTGACGCAGCTACGCATTATAGATACCAATAACGTAAACACATACTAATAAAAAAATATTACTAAAGATTAAACAACTTTGAACGTTGATAGGTTTATGTGGGCTTGCATTGTTCTTGACGAATGCCGTTTTATATTACAACAATAATTTTATCATTTATTTTGTTTAAAGATAACTTTTTCATTTTTGGGATTTTTTTTTCAAATTGAAGTAGGCTTTTATAGAGTAGTTAAAACTGTGGTTACATTTAAAGTGGTGCTGGCACTTCCACCTGTATTGTGTAAAAAAATCACAAAGAGTCAAAGATTTTTTGGATATTCAAAAAGTCCTTTTTTAATATCTAAAAAAATTATGATTGCCTTCTAAATGTGTTCTTAATAATCCAACCTATCAACTTGATTGAAATAAAATGTAAGACATTACTTATAAAGTTACGAAGCAATGAATATTGATATTTTATACTTGCCCAATGGGGTTTTACAATAAACTTACATATTTAGTACTACCTTTATGTAATAGAAATAATATAAAACATATCCGTACCTATTACTATTCTGTTTTTATTAGTATTAAATCATGCTGTATCCCGCACTCTGCAGCGTAGGCAAAAGTCTTAAGACACTCCGTTCCAAACTTTCCGCCGAATTCTGAAGGCATTGCATGTTGAGTGGCGGAACCCAACGCCGCGCTTTCAACACCAGAGTTCGCTCTGGTTCGGGTTCGGGTTCACTCTCATTAAATGTAAATAAAAATTGAAATAAATATTTATTTTCATAGAGTGGGGATCGAACCCACAACTAGTCGTATTTACAGGCACACTGTGCCCCTGCGTATTAGTATTATTGAATTGTAATATTTAAAACATTGTCATTATGTTATTAACAAAGCCCAAATAGTAGGTTAGTAGTTTACTTATGTGTAAGCATAAAATGTATTAATCTTATCTAAGTATTAAAAATATAAATTCCAGGTGGTAGCCACATTAGGAACTACATCGTCATGTGCTTTCGACGCCCTCGACGAGCTCGGGGACGTGTGCCAGGCGCACGACGTGTGGCTGCACGTGGACGCCGCGTACGCCGGCTCCGCCTTCATCTGCCCCGAATACCGCTACCTCATGAAGGGCGTCGAGAAGGCCGACTCCTTCAATTTCAACCCTCACAAGTGGATGCTTGTCAACTTCGACTGCTCCGCCATGTGGCTGAAACAGCCACGTTGGATCGTCGACGCCTTCAACGTCGACCCTCTGTATCTAAAGCACGACCAACAAGGATCTGCCCCGGACTACCGCCACTGGCAAATCCCTCTCGGACGCCGTTTCCGTTCACTGAAACTATGGTTCGTTCTTAGATTGTACGGCGTTGAAAACATTCAAAATCATATACGAAAGCAGATAGCCTTGGCCCAATTATTTGAGAAATTGTGTCTCGATGATGAGAAGTTCGAAATATTTGAGGAAGTTACTATGGGGCTAGTTTGCTTCAGATTAAAGGGTAGCAATGATATCAACGAGACACTCTTAAGACGTATCAACGGACGTGGAAAAATTCACCTTGTACCTTCTAAAGTAGATGATGTTTATTTCCTTAGACTCGCAATTTGTTCCCGTTACACGGAAGAAAGCGACATTCACGATTCCTGGAAGGAAATTAAGGAATCTGCTGAAGAAGTCTTGGCTGAAAACTAATAATAGAAAATATGCTTTAGATCAAACAGGCTTCGCGTTTCATTCATGCTTAAATGTAGAAAAAAAATACTATACTATTCCTCATATATCATTGCCAAAGTATAAGGCGACAAATTTTATAATAATAAGATCATCAAAACATCATCATACGATGATGTATGAATGTGATCTATATACATAATATGAATGATTAGCAAAATAGTTACTTTACTGATATAATAATACTGCTCTATGAAAATTTTATAAGTATAAATTGGCGTTAAAGTTTAACAAGTAAAAAGAAGCATGTATGTAATGATATGATTTCATATTAACGCTAACTGAGTTCTCTGAGCGTAACTTAGATATCTACTATATACCTATCTATTTATTAAAATTATATACTGTCTTGTTAGTACTGTTGAAGCTCTATATAAAGTCGTTGATTCTTGCCACTGATTCATATAGGTGTTAATGGGAGTGGTTGTTGCGAAAAATATGTATTAAAAACGTGTTAGAATTAAGCTGCGTAATAAATATTTTATTTAACAATAATTATTACGAATTTATGAGCTTATTTATATTAAAACGCATGACAATAATAAAATTTTACGTGTGACGTAGCCTACTATTGAGAGCTACTACACGACAACAAATAATTTATCTAAAGATTTGTTACAATTAATTTATTATCACTTTATGAAACAGATAATTATTATATGCGTATTTATAATTTTATTTATATTTAATCGCGCAACATAGTTATAAAGATATTGATGAAAACACTTTTATATATATATTTAATTTGTTGCTTATCTATGCCTAGTATAATGTCTATAATATTCAGTTTGTATCCCACATAAAATGGGCCTATATATTTTGTTGTTATCTGTGATGTTGTGTTTATTTATTGTAAGTATTGCAATTTATAGATTTTAAGTAAATGATATAAAAATTAAAACAATTTTGTTTTATTGTTTTTCCATTAGATGATTTAGATGATAATGAATAAATATGAATGAATTAAAGCCCGTGGTAGCGCAGGAGCACAAGCATGTCACTGTAAACGCGGCAAGTTATGGGTTCAATTCCCACTCGAGGAAGTTAAATATTTAATATTTTATTTTTTTCGCTCTGGATATTGAGGCAAAGCTGGGCGTCGAATTCCGTTACTCAAAATATAACGCGTCTAGAATTCGGCGGAAAGTGGGGAGCGGAGTATCTTGACACTAAGCTCCTTCTGCCTCCCCTGCTGCATGCGGGATACGGCTTGAAGCTGAAAAAATGTGAATAAATAAAACGTGGGGCCAGGTGGTAGCATATCGGGAATGCAATCTCATAATTTTCGCCTATCAACCCCTATAGTTCAACACAGCTAAAATTTTCACTTAAAAAAAGGGTAATGAATTCTCCATTCTTCTGACCTTCCATTATTGTATATTGTTTATTAAATCGCTTGTTTTTAAAAAAAATATCTGTACATTGTAAATGGCCATAAGTTATTTAAACAGAGGAGAATATAATAATCTAGATAGACGTAAGCTGTCTTTTAGACAGTCAAAATTAAGCAGTTATGACACAATAATTTTAAGCTTTTTGTATGCTATTATTACTTTTTCAATGGATGAAAATGAAATTGTTACGTGGATCATTTCCGTGGTGTAAGTCTAGGAGCGTTGGAATCGAAGAGCAAATATTGGGAATAATAAATACATCTTATAGGCATTTAAGTAAATCTGTCAGTGCTTCGAAGCAAGAGTGCATTTTAGACTCGTGTAGCATCAATCCATCATGCAAAGAGCCACGCGTAATAATAGTGGGCGCCGGGATGGCAGGTCTGTCGGCTGCAAGCCGACTTACTCAATGCGGTATACGGAATTTTCTAGTTTTGGAAGCTAAAGAAAGGTACTTTACGAAGATTCCAACTATTATTGATAATTACAAATACCCCTGTCATTGTTATATTTTGTTGTCCATATAAAACTAATTTATTATACCTTATTTCAATACGTCTTCTTTCAGACCAGGTGGAAGAATACACTCTTGTTGGCTGGGAGATGTTATTATTGAAATGGGAGCGGAATGGATTTTTGGTGCTTGCTTACCTAATTCCATCTACACATTAGCGTCACAAGACCGGCTACTACAGGCACCTTTGCCCCGGCTAGATTCTACAAAAGGTTTATTTTGCACCAGCGAGGGACGTGCGATCGATTTGCCAGTCACAATAACTGCTTACCATACATTCAGGCAAATAGAACAACAAGCTGCAAATTTATTTCGCTTAGGCTGTGAGCAACAACACGGTTCTTTACTTAATTTTGTAGGTTTGCGCATACAACAGGAACTATATAATTTTCCTGAAGACCAGAGATATGACGCGGCCAGAGTTATGTTTGGTTTAACAAACGTGCTGAGGAATAGATGCGGTGACGACTTATCACTGGTGAGTGCCGATCAGTATGGCAGTTATATTGAATTACCTGGTGGAAACGTACGGGTACCGTTGGGATATGTTGGGGTTATTGCGCCGCTACTTAGAGATTTACCCGATAACTGTATTCGCTACAATAAACCCGTCAACGTGATACGTTGGGGAAAGGGGCAAACGGGAAGCGGTCGCGCTTTAGTGAAATGTTGCGATGGTGAAGAGCTTTTCGCTGATTATGTTATTGTTACAGTTTCTTTAGGATGTCTCAAATGCCAAGCAGATAAGCTATTTGCTCCACCGCTTCCAACTTGTAAGTTAAATGCTATATGTTGTCTAGGATATGGTCTAAGTGACAAAGTATTTTTGGAATACGCGGAGCCATATTGGGTATGTCATGAAGGGAATTTAAAATTAGCATGGTCAGCTGAGGAATTACAGTGTAGATGTGATTGGACTCGTGGAGTTTGCTCTATCGATGAGCTTCCTGGTAGTAAACATGTGTTGTGCGCTTGGATTTCTGGACAAGAAGCTGCTATGATGGAGGCAACGCCAGATAATGATGTTGCGGAAGGGCTGACTAGCCTTTTACGCAGATTTACAGGAAATCCATGTCTGCCATATCCTCAAATGTTATTACGATCGAGATGGGCTCTGGATCCTCATTTCTGTGGAGCTTATTCCTACATGAGCTGTACTTCAACTGTAAGCCATCAGTGTGAATTAGGTACCCCTGTCCCGGGTCCCTGCGACCCACAGCCTCCTGTACTTCTATTTGCTGGTGAAGCAACGGTGCCAGGTCATTTCGCCACTGCGCACGGTGCTAGATTAAGTGGAGTTCGCGAAGCGGAACGAATTATACAATTAACCAAAAAATTCGACGGACCTCCTCGTTAGATGTGTTATTTATATTGTTTTGTTTATTCATTGTGTTTTGATAAGTTTATTATAAAAAAAACTTCGTTTTTGTTTATTAAAATTTATATCCTGGCTCTGCTTTTATATTGTAGATTCTCAGAAGTAAATCGGGAAATTAAGCATAATTTAAATTCATAAAAAAATGATTGTTTCTACATAAAAACAAATGTTTTTCTAAAAAAATCAACAATATACTTACATAAAGAACTTTATTATTTATCACTTTTGAATAGCACTGGAATAAGATTCATGATGAGATTTTTCACTTAACCTAACAATATATACGTTTTTTTATTTATATTTAGAGCATGCACATTAATTACCTAATAGAATGTAATGAACATTTATAATTTTATTAAAACACATTAAATGACCTTTTTTAACAATATTAATCTTAGTTAATAATTTAAACAATTCATAGCCATGAACCACACATTGAAATTGTTTCATGAATTACAAGGTTACAAAATAAAAACAAGAAAAAGATATTCTGTAAGTTAGCTATGGTATATTTTAGATTTTTCTTTACAACTCTATACACTTTTTTTTAATGTGAAACAGTTTTTTTTTCATTAATAACCATTTTCTTTGTCTCATATGATTTTCTTGTTTGCAATAATATTGCTTCTAGACACATACAAATATTCTAAGACTTTTCCTTAAAAACCATCGATTTAATATTCAAAAATATAGTACTATTTGTTGGCACATATTTTCAAGATTAATAATTATTTAAGAAAGTTCTTAAATCATTATTAAGATAGCTGGTTTTTTTTTATTTTATATTAACTTTATAATACTTTACAGGTCTTAATAGTATTTACTTAAATATTGAATTCTATGCTTATATAAAATAAATTACTTAATACTTATTGATTTTAAAATCTAAAAATTGAGATGTAAAATCAATATAAATATGTTACATTAAAAATGATATGCATAAATAATATAAATTATGATCTTACAAAGTCATTATGGCGCAGGTGCTCAGAGTGCCTGTAAACGTGATACTTTTTCGCACATAAGGAAATAAATAATTTTTGTATCATTATTCTGGTAATGTAGAAAACAGTGGGAGATCCACCAGTCAATATGCAACAGATTGAAAATCAGAAAGTGTGAGATGAAATGTCTTAACACCAAGTTCCTTATTCCAACCTTGCGAAGACTAAATCTTATATACTATATTTTATTCCTACGAGAAAGCTTCCTCCAGCAAGAGAGCCACATAAAACATCTTCAAAATGAATTTTTACACTATCATTGACAAAAAACTTATCTCTTTTTTGAACTGCATAGTAATGTGGGTAATAATTTACATGCCGAGGCCAAGAAAAAGATATTCTGTATGTTTGGTTCATATTAAGCAATATAGGCTTGTCAATTCTTATGTCAATTAGAGAATCATGATCTACATTCATTTTGAAAACTATCTCCCTAACAATAGTGTTTTCATCTTCACAAAATATTGTAATAGTAAATTGCTCACAATAAGTTTTTGCGACTGTGTTACAGTAATTAATAATTGGTGAACTTCTTGAGGGGACATTTAAAGAGCTTAGGAATATTGATTTGGTACTTTTCATCCTTGCTTCTATTATAGCATTGTTTTGATTTATAACCAGAGGGCATTCCGATCGTATTGGAGTACGCCGGCATAAGCCCCAATGTAGTTTAATTGGCTTCCGAACATTGAAATTGTGATTACAGCTAGCTATATTTTTGTCATTTTTTATCATTTTACCTTTATCATGTTTTTTCAAGTCTGATATTTCTTTGCTACTCAATAAATTTTCTTTGAGATTTATTATTTCATTGAGATCCTCTTGAGAAAGGCTATAAAACCTCAAATATTTAAATATATCATTTTTATTTAAAACCTCTCTACGATTTTCAATTGTATTTTCTAAACCATTTTGTTCACAATAATAACTAGTCCATTCATATACATGTTTAATGAGATCTTTTTCTGTAATATTCATTTCAAGATTCTTAATTACTTTTTGCATACAAGAATAAGTAATATCAGCTTTGTGTTCTCTAAAAAAATATTCAATATGTTGACAAAACAATTGTAAAGCACATGATACCACTTCTTTGTCTTGCATATATTCTGGATAGTTTAAAATGTTGATAACATTATCGATGTTAATATTTGTAACTATGTAAGCTGCACAAGTTTCTGTTAAATATTCCAACATGTATTTTCTGGAAGCATACATCAATTCATAAGCTTCATCAACAGATTTTATCTCCACTTTATCAGTATATACATATGTAAGTAACATCTCGAATATATTTGGTTCAACATCAGTTATGGTAACATCTTCATTATTAGATAAAGGACCATAAAACATCGCTTCAAAAACTGGACTTGTAATTCCTAGTATTAATTTATGTGCTTTAAATTTTTTACCACATACAAAAAAATTGCAATCGCTCCATTCGTAAGATTTTAATAATTTGTTGACACGATCATATAACGTATTATTGTCTCTATATCCAGTCATGTGAAATCCCATCTAAAAATAAACGATATTTTTATTATTTCGTGATAAAACATGAAAAAATTACATATAAATAATATAAAATGACATAAACGCATACTAGATTCCTTTATTATAGGCAGTTATACAAGTTTGTATAACGGTATAATACTCTACAACCTGTTTTCCAAGTAACCTTGAACTTGGGAAATGAACTCGGGTCTGGGATATACACAAAATAATTTAAATATAATAATTATTTCTGAATAGTATAAATAATTTGTAACAATACCTTAAATTATTTTATGAAGAATATGACGGAAAACTAGCCTCCGAAAATTGTAATATGTATTCACTCAATTATCACTCGCGGATGTTTGCAAACAAAGATGAGACTTGCTTGCTATATGATCAATGATGTTCCTTGCTTGCTTGTAAGCTAGTGAGTAAATATTCCTCCTCTAAACCTATTATATTGTTTACGATACGACGTCACGGATAAGAAGAAATATTTTTGTAGCACTCGTTTAACGAGAGTTAAACTACAAAAAATATTAATATGATACGTCAGTATATAATAAATATGTATATTAAGTTGAAAAACCAAAATGAATTTATTTAAATCGTACATATATTTTCATATTTTAATTACCATATTAGAAAATTACTTAAAATGTGTTGCGGTTGTAATATTTATATTTTTTTTACAATAGATAATTCAATACATTTTAATGACAATATTTTATAATTTGTTTCTTTATTCTAGTAAGTTTTCCTAAGACAATATCAATAAATTATTTATTTTTCGGGCATTGGTAATCTATCAATAAAATTAAAGAGTGGCGCTACTAGCGCTACATATAAATATTGGCCGTTATGCTTTTTTACCCGATTTCACCCAGGCTCCCTACTTCGTGCGCAACACCACTCTCCACCGCGACTTGCAGATGGAGAGCCTGGAGGCTCATGTCGGCCGGCTTGCGTCTAACGCGTTCCGCCGTGCCGACATCTCCGACCACCTGCACCTACGCAGCATCGCGCCGTGGCACTCACGGCCTCCTGACGTTCGTCGTCTACCGCGCGATCTTCTTCCCCCTCCTGATTCCCATCCCGTGCCTGACTCCTGAGCTGCCACCTCGGTCGCTGGTCGCTTAAGCTGGGCCTCCCTCGGGCAACCGTGGGTCTCACCCGGCTGAGCTTGACCGCCCAGGTGGCATTCCGCTCATCCTTCCCATCTCTCTGATCTCCTCTTCTCCCTGTGCCCCTGCTCAACAGCAGGTCCACAATTTTCCTCTTGGGCTAAATGCCCCCCTAAAGACGCACCCATAGTAATGGGTGCCGTAAGAACACCACGGCCAGAGGGCTCACGCCCTGATGCCGCTTCCCGGCGTAAAAGCCGGATGTCAGAAGAAGAAGAAGTTTTCCTCAATAGTAAGCAAACCGTAGCTTTTTTAAAAAGTTTTATAGCAAGTAACTTTCGTGTCCTTCACAATAGAGTCTAAAAACCGAATGATCTTTGTGACGCACAATTGTGTCGTTGTAATAAATGACATAATACCCGTCGGGGCTTTGGACTTGTCATATAAAACGTTAAATATTCGGAGAATGGTTTTTCTATACTAATAATGGATAGGTCCAGCTTTTTGAGAAATTCGAGTTTTGTTATTTTTATTCAGTACTAAAAAAAAGAAAAAAATAGGTTGTATTTTATTAAGAGTTGAAAATAAGGCCGTCGTAGCGCAATGATATAGCGTCAACTGCAAACATGAAGGTTGTAGCTTCGATTCCCACTCTTTGAGATGAATTAATTTTGATTCCTCATGTAACAAGACAAAACGTGGTTCGCCACTTAATAGAGAATGTCTCAAAAACTACCACTTCGAGTATACTAGTATACTATATATATATATCATGGAGCTAAAACAAAAATATGTTTGTAAATTTTCTATATGTGGAAGGTTTTTCAATTATAAGAATTAATTAATTTATTTAAGAAAAAAACATCTGCTTCACACTGTATCCCGCACACAGCAGAGTAGGCGGAAGGTAGGCAGGATAGTTCACCAGTATCAGTTATGTACGTAACATATTCACATAAAACTCAACGAACTATAATGAATTCACTACATTCTTAACAATTACCGTCAATATTGGAAATATCTCTACAGCAAAATTTAATTTTAAATAGAATTGAATAATATCCATATCTACATACAAAATCCAACATCATCTTGAATTTCAACGAAGACATTTTAAATTTTCGCTCAAATAAAACGGACATTATGGTAAAAACGGATAATTCCGTACGGAATACAGTAATGTATCTCGTCCCAATCGTCGTAGTTCAAGCGACGTACGCCGTTATTCATAGCACCGACGGATTTACAACTCTACCGCTGTGATTTATTCCGTTCACATTTTTTCCATCTGCTTTTAACAAGGAAATACGAAGAAGGATTATCTTGGTGATATTTTTTTTTGTTATATTTTCAAGTTGGCGATAGCGTTTCCTTTAAGTTTTTCGATTTGGAGCGAATATTATAATATTTATTGTGATAATAAGGATTAATTTAATCGTGATACAGGGGCAGACGTGTACGGTTGTACAAGCGACAGGTTTCGGTTTCGATATTTAATATATTTTTACCTTGCTCTAATTACGATGCAAAGCGCTGCGTTGAGTTCCGATGCATCTCAAAAATACTATATGATATTCATTCTTTGTACATGTCATGTATTGTGGACATTAAGCAGTGGTACAACGTCTAGCTGTACACTTGTGAGTTCGATCCCACTCGAGGGTATAACTATATTTAAATTATTTAAATTTCATCTAAGTTTCAGACACTGGGCCCTCTCTGCTAACGCTGCGAGAAAAAAAGTCACGAGACCGCTTTCATCCATTTCATTTCAGAACTAATATTTAGAAATAATCATAAAATCAGACTTCAACTTCAGTACTAAAAAATACATTTTTTAATCACAAACTCACTTTAGCCCGTTAGTTTACTTTAGCTAATTTGCTGTAGTAATCTTCTTTTTTGTTCACATTTATAATATTTTAATAAAATATTATTTACAGTAACTTTTAAAAGTTACATCATAGTAAATTTGTAATGTAATATAATATTTTTTAGAGCGTAAATGTCTATATAAATGTATGCGCTGATTAGGCAACCGCAACTCATCTGGCCTTGCCAGCTGGCTCTAGTATAAGCTAGAATGAATTCTAGTTTATAATTATATATATATATATATATATACATTATTTTTATGCATCTCTAGTACTAATGATATAGAGAGTACATGGTTACTGACTTAAAAACCATATTAAAAATATATTTACATTCTTACACTTCCAGCTGTATCCTGCATATAGGGGGCAGACTTTGGCAACCAAAGGTTAATTCAGTCAGTTCCCTACTTTGCGTTTTTTTTAGATACTGTGTTTTTATTAGCGGAACTTAACGTCACGTCACTTAAGTCACTTAAGTTATCAGAGTACGAAAATTATCATAATTTAAATATTATAATTATTCACCCGAATGGAGATCGATCCCGCGACCATTGTAACTGTAAACAGTCAATACAAAAACTATTTGTAGTAACTTCACGCTGTATTCCGCACATAACTGGGTAATAGAAGAACCTGGGAATCTAGTGTTAAGACACTCACTACCCGCCGAGTTTTGGAAGTATTGCGTGTTGAGTGGTGGGACTTAACGCTACGTATTGCCTCGTTACCAGAGCGACGAACTGAACCCATAACCTGTCGCGCTTACAGTCGAGGACTGCCTCAAAAACAAAAACTTTTAATAGATAATTTACATAAAATAAATATAGAAGGCAAACAAATATTAAAGCAGTTATATTAAAAAATAGTACATCTAAAACTTTACAGACAAACGCCCTTCGACTTCGAGATAGCAAATGAATATTGGAAACAAACGAATCTCTTACATACTGACATATATTTTCTTAGAAAAAACATGTTTGTTTTAGTCAGAGTTATAGATTCTAATTATATAAATAATTAATTTTACTAACTGAAAAAAAAATAAAACAATAGTTGGTCAGATGTAAATATTTAAGAGATGTAAAATTGTAAATGTGTATCGTGATTGAGATTGCAGGTATAGTGGGTTACATCGAAAAGTATATTATAATGTAATATAAATGGAGTTGTGGGTGATGTTACAATATTTAACTAATTTTATTCTGTATTAAATTTTTATATATACCTCACATAAAAATAAAGAAACATTAAATGCCCCTAGAATTCCTAGAAGATAGAGAACGGAGTATCCTAATACTGGGTTCCCTCTGCCTACCCTGCTATATTCGGGATACAGTATGAAACTGAAGAAAAGCTAATCAGTTATTTACTTTCGCTAAGACTTTAGCCAATATTATACTTCACGTCCCAATAATTATTCTACAACTATAGAAATGCTTATAGAAAAAGCGTTCCACAAAAGGCGCAATGAATTGATGAATCACTGAGTTTAAATATCCTTGAAATATCCGTAGAATAGAATTGTTATAAACGACGAGCGCCTTCGAGATACAATTGTTAGGCACAAAATGAGGCCTGCTTTTTGTTATAACGAAGGCTTGCTATTAGCAATGGCGTCTACAGAAATAAGAAACGGAATGTCCTTTATAAATAAGTTTTTTCCTTTATGGAAGAAGTGGAAGTAGTCTAAGAATAGCCCTCTTTTTGTCTGAAAATAGTTCCTTTGCTAATATATCTCACCGCTTATAAAAATACGTTGGAGTGATATTTTTTACCTATAAAAAATAAAAATATTTTTTTTCCTTAGATATTTTGTAAAATTATCGACAAGGAACGTGCCTAGCTTTAGCGATCGATTGTCGCTCGTAGAACGCTAAAGGTTCTTTAAGATTTTATGTATATTTTGAGTTTCACGCTGTATACCGCACACAGCAGGATATTCAGAGAGAAACTAGTGTTAAGACTCTCCACAATCTGTTGGCATTGCGCATTGAGTTCAACGTGGCGTTAAATACGTTTTTTGTATCGTAAAAATGTATATCAAACATGTGTAACATGGAATAATATGTAAAAATATTTCATTATTTCTTTCCTGTTTAATTTTCGGAGCAGCTTAGCCTAAAGTCTCCGAATGCAATATCCAAAATGTACTCGCACTCGTGGAAGCAATTTGCCTCAGTATCCACGGGAAGGATGCCAAGGAGGCTGTGGCGGTGCATTCGTTTGACTTCATTTGCATAACCGATAAACGTTTTAAACTCCTACTGTAGTCGCGAAACTTTTTAATAAAAATATTCTTATCGGTGATCGCTCTTTTATTGTTTCAAAGTTTTTTAAGTATTGAAATTGTGTTTTTATTATTTTCTATAGATTCTTGGGTTGTGGTTGATTTTTTAAGGTGGTATGTTTTTTTAAGGCCCTGGCGAGGGACCAGGAATACAAGGGTGCAACTATAAACGTGATAGGTTGTGAGTTCTATTTCATACTTATTTACTTACTTACTTAGCTTCACGCTTTATCCCTAACGGGGTAGTCAGAGAGAGCGGAGCGTCAAACGCTACGCTCTCTGCATACCTCTTTCGCCTCGTCCACTGTCATCAACCTCTTCATACATGCCC
>DWAO01001156.1:0-20295 GCA_018230605.1 Heliconius congener
AATTCTGTGGTTTAAGCGGGCGAAGCCGCGAGCGGGTCGCTAGTAGTAAATAAAAATACAGTACAAGGTAAAGCATTGATTTTAAGCGCAACAGAGAGTCTTTTCCTCTCTTTGGTAACAAGACAACGTGCGGTGTTGAATTCTGAGTTCCACCATTCTACATACAATATCTCGAAAATTGGTTAGAAAGCGGAGAACATTTTAATGTACCCGCGTTAAGTATAATTTAATCGTATATTAAATTATACTTAACGCGTACACTGGTATTAAATTACTAATTTTTATGTATTAAATGTATTGAATTTTACACTGTCATGATCAAATTATTCTGCTTTATCGGTGCTAAATTATTATAGCATAGCATATTCAACTAAGTTAGTTTTATTAGTTGGGAAAATTAGCTACACACTTTTTGCAACAAAATAACATAACTTTCGCAAATATATAAACATTGTTCGGGAGAACTCCTGAAAACATAACATTTGAAGACAAATTCTGTGTCATCACTTACCGTAGTAGGTCGGGCTTCAAGGAAGTGGTCGTATATAGCGAGGCCGGCGAGAGCCAGCAGGAGGCCGGTGTGGAACCCCGTGATGAACAGCCCCACGTACTGGATCAACATCGTGATGAGTCCGAATAGGAGACCCGCACATAGCGCCACGCCTGTGCAGTGAAGGACCAATCTTTTATTTGTTGTTTTACATGCATTAACAAATGGAAACGCTTATGTATTTTCTTTATGGAAAGACAAGTCAAACTCTAGTCATACGGGTCACATAAAGCATACAATAGCCTTCCTGGATAATAAGTGAAATATCCTACCAATACAGAAAATTTTCCGTTCGGTCCAGTTGTTCCTGAGATTAACGCATCCAGCCAAAAAAACAATATAACTGTATAATATTAGTATGAAAATGTTTGAGAATACGCCAATGATTTATAAAAGCTTGTCAACCGCACTTATCAATTTTTTTTAAATCAATAGAGGCCTATTGATTTTTAAAAAAAAGCCAATTAATGATCATGATTATAAACAGAGTAAAATTCTGAAAACATGATACAAAATAACCAAAATAGTTCGGTTCATACTCGTATAAGTGATTTATAATATATAGGTCAACAGGTTCTTTGCTTTCATTATAATTAACCACGTATAGCTTACACAGTGGAATGTGTGCGGGTACGCGCACACTACACCAGGCCTTCCTAACCTGGGCTATAAATTATATTTGTATGCCCCTTTTTACTTTCTCCAATATATTAATAAACGCAAATTATTTGTGTTACTTATAGTTAGCATCGCATCTATGTATTTTTATTTTTACTTCAAAAAACAAACAACAAATTTCAAACTAAATAAATATTTTAACGAAATTAATTTACACGCGCATACTTATAATATATTTTGTTCTAGATACGTATGTACCTGGAAGGTTGGGAGCTATTGGTTCACACACTACACGCTATACGCTCACCTGGTGGACTCGCGTCAACTCGTTTTTCAAGTTATCGCCGTGCGCCAAAAACCAGAACGGGATCGGGTTTTATTTTGTAATAAAATGTTGCAGTTCAGAGTCTAATCTTTTGTAGTTGTGCATAATTTTACAATGCTTTATCATTACAATCTTTTTAGCTTCATACTTTAAAAGAGCAGTCAGAGAGGTTGAGAGGGTGTCAAGACACCCCGTCGTTTACTGACCGCCTGAACCAGCCGCTGTGTGTCGGTAGCGAGTACTAAACACTGCATTTGGTCTTAAAACAGCGAGAACATGACAATTATTTCAAATATAATAATTTCCTTGAATGGGGATCCATGTTCATCCCGCTCGTGTCGTGCCTCCGCCCTCCATTCGGACACCACGCCGTCATATATAATCAGATGGAATGGAATGGTTATACTTACCGACGTTCCCATAAGGTGGCATCAGGTACTCCTGAAGGCAGATGAGATACACGATGGCGGAACCGAACGTGAACCCAGTCAGGAACATGCTCGCCTTAAAACATCGGTAGCCTAAAACCAACATTATACTATTGTACTTGCACATTCTAGTATTAGTACAGACTTGTATCTAACAAGTCGCGGACTCGACGGAAGAGGCAAATTAAAATGTCGTTAGTCACTTTGATAACATTGCATATAGCAATGCGGTTAACTAATTAGATTTAAACAAAATTCAATAAAATATTTGGATTAACTAAATGTTAAATTTACTTACTAAATAACTGTAATAGCTACGTTTTCAATTTTACATTAATGACAGAAGTAAAACAAAATTTGTACTATTATATTTGCTCATTAAAATATGAAAGCGATTGATCATAAAATTATTTAGATACAAAAGCTTTATGCTGTATCATGCACATAGCAGGGGAGGCAGAACCTAGTGTTAAGACACTACGTTTAGGATTTTGCGCTGAATTATCGCGGAAGATGTTGCGTGGAGATGAGTGGGGAAACTCAACGTTTACCTCAACGCTTTTACCAGAGCGAAGAAATGATATTCTACTCGGATTCTACTCGGAATTGGACCCATAACCGACCCAGTTACAATCAAACTCTGTGCACTGCGCCTTGATGGCCTCAATTATTTACTCATTAAAAAATCAGCTTCACGGTGTATCTTGCACACAGGCATAGGGAACCTAGTGTTAAGACACTGCGTTCCCCACTTTCTGGAGGCAAGCGTGTTGAGCGGCAGAACTAAACGCCGCGCTTTGCCCCGACACCAGAGCGAAGATATGAAAATATAAATTTCAATAAATATATCCTCGAGTGGTTATCGATGCCACAAACAGTCGCGTATACAGTCACACTTTGTGCTCCTGCGCCACGACTGAGCATTATGATTTAGTTATTATTTTAGTTAATATACGATTACCAAATAGCGTATAGACGATCCCAAACACGATGTACATGGCGCATATGACGCTGATGATGGGGTCGTAGTTGTAGTCGATGAGCGAGCAGAAGGAGCCCTCGATGCGGGGTCCGTGCACCTTGACGCTCATGTTGGGTGGCCGCGTCGCCGGCGGCACCAGCTGGCCTACTGAGGACATCCTTGCCCGCACTGCTTTACAGTACTTCCTGGTAAACGACGGATTGAATCATAAATCACAGTCGACGTCGTCGGTGGACGAGTCATGGTCGCCCCGAAGTTAGTTGTAGATGCCTGATCATTTGATTTAAGATTTTTTCTTACTTTTGATTATTGCAGCATTTTTTTGATTTTGCATAATGCAGCAAAAACTAAGAGCGGCCACGACTAGTCGACCGTAGTGTATAATACAGTATATTCATATTTGATCGTGTTTAGGGTTCCGTTCCTTTTGTGGTAAAAAGGAACTCTTATAAGATCACTTTGTTATCCGTCTGTCTGTCTGTCCAGAGCCTCTATCTCAGGACCACTTGGAGATATCGAGTTGAAATTAATTATCAAACCATATACTTAGGTAGATCTATGGTCCCTTGATTTCCTGAAAAATTGTATTTCTACATTGACTTTTAAAAAAGATATGGCCGTTTATATCGCAAAAACACATCTTTCGAAACTTTAAAGGGAATCAAAATTAATAGGGTGTTTCCGGTAAACCTAGAATTATGAAATTTGTCAGCTAGCATCTACATGTAGTAGTATTAGTTCAGGAAAAATTTGGAAAGTATACATTTGTGGCTAAATCTTAAAAAAATAATAGCCCTAAAAATGGAGCAAAATTTGTTATTAAAGCCTCTATTCAATTGAGGTATCAGATGCAAGGGCGCTGGCTAAGCTAAGCTTGAATTTCAGAAAAGGCTCGAGACCTCCATTTTTGTACAGAACCCTCGGTGGGCGAGCCCGACTCATGTTCGTCCGGTTTTTTTAAGTTTCACGTTATATTCTACTGGATAGACGGGCGGAATCTATGTCACATAGTAAATGAAAATAATTAATTACGCCGCGATGGAATCGAACCAACAATAGTGCGGGTCCCAACACCACGACTACCTCTCAATTATGATAATTAATTGCCCGTTATACATTACATGAATGAATACTGAAAACGACTGAGGCCGTGTGAATGCCGAAACCATTAATTACTTTTAGTTTTTCATATTTTGTATTTCTGATTTCAAGTTAAAATATAAATATATTTTTAAACAGTTAAGGATGTATGTTTATAGAATGTAACATTAATATATGATTTGCATGCGTGTTGATTACATGCACTCTTCATATGTATTTTTTTTGGATTTTAAGATCATTTTTTCTAGTTAAGAATGGACTATTGTATTGGTTATTTTACTAAATAAATTCAAAGAAGAATGAAATATTAATAATTTTCAGAAATTATATAAATCACGTTTACATTATGTGTAAAATAAGAATAGAGGAAATGAAAATAATTCGTTCTCCCAAGTGGGAGAACGAATTATGATCGTGGGTTCGCACCCACGATCATCGCGTTCACAATCAGACGCTGTGCCGCTTCGCCACGACGACCTCCAAAATGTATTCAAACACAGTATGTAAACACGTGGCTACATGTCATAGAGGCATGTACCTACAATTTCTCAATAAGAGCATGTTTCACTTCAAAGTGTTCAAGTATCTTTTCTCCGACAACAGTAAAACACCGTGAATGGTAATGGACAATATATAATGGCTGTAATATATTCAAATGCTTGAGAAATATAAATTAAAATAAATAGTATCTAACTTTTTTCATAAAAACTAAATCATGATTCATCTTTTATATGTTTATTGTCGTAGCATATAAAGCTGTCTATTTGCCACAACTTTAAAAACAGAAGGAAGTTCTCAATTAGTCTTTTGTTGGCAGTGAACGGATCCACCTAAAAGAGCTGTATCAATGCAGAGTTTAATGTGAAATGACAAATGGCAAAGGATAAAGTGGTCAACGGGCAGTCTTTGACTGCAACTGTCAAAGTGGTAGTGGTATGTTGTTTGAATCCCACACAGGTGAATGCATTATTTTAATTTCCCTGCTGTCATAAGACGAAGCACCGCATTAAGTTCAGTGATTCAACACTCAATATCTCAAAATATACAAGGCTCCCTCTGTCTACCCCGCTGTATGTGAACCATCATATTGAACTTAAAAGTTATCTAAAAGCAAATAATTTGTAAACTAAATTAAATTTGTTTGTGAAATATTTAAATTTAAATATGTTACAAGTAAAAAACTATAGTCACTGAAAATATAACCACACAATAACCACCACAGATGGGATCAGTTAGAGTAGATAGTTCTAGATTGTTCTTTCATTTATATTCTGGTTGGAAAAAATCTTTTGAATTAAACAGAAAATTAATCTTAGTTGTTAAAATTTAAAATAAAAAAAAAATATATGTGGTTTATTGTAAATGTGTGGAAATTTTATGAATTTATTTTTATTGTATCTATTTGTAAATAAAACACAGTTAAGATTTCCTCCTTAACAATTTAACATTTTTTTACTTGCTAAATATAATTTGTAATATTTATAGTGAGATGACAAACAAATCTTAGGACTTTAATATTTTTATTATACTAAAGAAGAACTAACCAACTTATTAATAATAAGAAATTTAAAAAATTATATATTTAAAAAAATATTACGTAAAATACTTTAAAATATTGACATGTCTGCACTAAATAACTTTTCCACATGAATTTAATAAAAATCTATATTTTTAATAATGAGAGGATAAAATAAGTTCTAAAAGAATTGGGAGTTTTCATGATATTATTATTAACAATAACGTTAATTAAACTACATTTTAAAAAATATGAATTGCAGATAAAACTTAAAACAAATTAGTAGGCTTTTGCAATTTAAGGACTACGCTAAAACAACAAATTCACTTTCACCAAACTTTTAAGTCACAAGACCGAGAACAGTCTGAACAAAATAAAACAATCAACGCGGTCAGACGTCGCTCGGTCAATATTTTGATGGTAAATACATAATACATTATAAATCACTTACCATTTATTGCGGGCCGAATTCACATCGTAAACTAAAATAACTGAAGTGATATGTCTTACACACTAAATATATCACTTGAATAGATATTTTATTAAGAGAAATGCATCGTTGCACGGTTGAAATCGAACTGAAAAGCTCCAATAACTAATGCTACCTACACCTAGCTACAGCTACAAAGAAAATTAACAACAAAGGTTTTCCTACAGTTTCCCCTCGTCATATATTTTTTTATAGTGATGTCTCTTGTTTACGCGTGATGTGCGAATCGGTAATAAACGTCAAGTTACGGTTCTGTCAAAGAAATACATATTACTTTAAAAAAGCATAAAATTTTGAAATTAAATATAAGAATTTCCAAGAGTAATATTTATATAATATTATTCTTTATGAAGATTATAATTTTTTTTCAAGACAATTAACTGAAAGAGAAACGCGTCATACATTAGGCGCGCACGTCCCTATCAGTAGGCTGCCACCTTCACGTAGTTAGGTGTACTATTTTATTTTACAGAACAAATCTAAAGTTTTATTTTGTTCGTGTTTTATCGAAATCAGGCGGAATTTTCTTTGAAACGCGTCCACACCGAAACAATGTTTTGTACCGTCACCCTCAATATATAAATAACCCATACCTGAATTCAGTAAACACTACGTATCGTCTCGGTGCATCAGCATCATCAATAACCACGATGAAAGTCACGGTTACTACCCTCAACGACGAAATATTCGTCCTCGATGTTTCTGAGGATTTGGAATTGGAGAATTTCAAAGCTTTCTGTGAAATAGAGTCTGGTTTCCCCGCCACGGACATCACGCTAACTTTCAATGGGAAGCCAATGATGAACGACAAGAAGTCCCTCAAGGAGCTCGGCGTGCACGACGGGGACGTGATCGTGATGCTTCGCATGGTGCAGCGCGCGTCCACTATGAACGCCAACGACGCAAGACAAGGTACCTCTAACATTACTTTGTTTATTTAAAAGTGCATTGTCATTCTTTTTTGTTGTCAACTATGTCAATGCTTACTGATTATTTTATTGTCATACGCTTTGAAAAGGATACTAGATATTGATAAAATATTTTTAAAAAAATCTAAAATTGTCAAGTGTTGTTGCCAAAAATTTTATTTGTAATATAAAGTAAAAATATCGAAAATTCATTATTTAAGCTTTGCCAAGTGGATGGGCAAATCTCGACTTTAGCAGTATACAAGTACCTCAAGGAGCAGGTTCATCAATGGCAAGTAGGAACGCTCCAGTAGAGGAAGACCCCCGCATCATTAGAGAGATGTTCCTGGCCAACCCTGACCAGTTAGCACTGCTCAAGCAGAACAATCCAAGGTTGGCAGATGCTCTGTTAAGTGGCAATTTGGGTTAGTAATATTGAAAGTGTGAATTATTCATGTGTGACGGACTGACTGTACAAGTCAGGCATATATTACATTCTTATTGTTGGTATTATAATTTTAAATGAATGTTTTCTGTAGATACATTTGCTAGTGTGCTTCGAGAACAGATCTCAGCCCGGACAGAGAGACAACAACAAAGAATTAGGTCAGTTATATTATACTTTATGAAGATGGTATATTATAATAGTTTTGAATGAAATTATACAACAAAAAAATCATTATTTCTTATTAGTTAAAATCCCTAAATGTCTGTGTCTTTTTAATGTTATACAATTTTCTCTGTCTTATCCCATTTAAATAAAGAATATAGTAGTCTGTAGTCATGAAGTGGTAAAAATATCTTATCAAACAATTATCTGGATTATCCGGAAATGAGCTTTTGTGTTCTTAAATAACTGCATTACAGTTGTTAATAATTATTTATTATAGTATTTTCACTTTTATATAGTGTGATGACATTTAGATATCTATTTCTTCCTCACCAAGAAAAAAAAATTAAGAAAGCAAGTTTTGAGTTTCTTGGTGGTGGTGGAAGTGAAGTTTCTACACAGTGTTAGTTCCTGTGGAAGTACCAACTTGACTATTCAAAAGTGCTTGTAATGGCATTATTGAGTAAAGAAAATTTTAACTTTAGAGCTCCAATAGACAAACTAATCTATAAATTATAATAAAAAATAAGTGGCGCCTTGGTGAGTGTCATTAATCCTTTAAAATATATTGTTTTTATTAGGCAATTTTTTTAACATGCCATACAGATTATACCAATATACACTAGTTTATATATACATACAATGTCAAACAGGATGATGAACTCTGACCCGTTTGACACCGAAGCCCAACGAATGATAGCAGAGGAGATCAGGCAGAAGAACATTGAGGCTAACATGGAGGCGGCTATGGAATTCAACCCCGAAACTTTCGGCACAGTGGTCATGCTCTACATCAACTGCCACGTTAATGGGTAAGCATCAAGGCATAGCGAATTCATTGACAACCTTGACTGTTGATAGTTTTGTTTTTGAAATATGTATCATACACAAACTAAAATTGAAATTATCAATAGTAGTTGTGCTCAGCATTTATTGAAAATATCAAGAAAATATAATATAGTTTGTGATATAAATGAAATTACTTCCATTTCTTGTAACAATGTGAAATAATTAATTGTGATGCAATTTTGACAAAGTTGCAAGAATTATGAATTATTTCTTGTGAATTACTGTTACTAGAACTGTCCTATATTTAACATTCTAAGTTCTAGATATATATATATCTAGAACTTAGAATGTTAAATATAGGACAGTTCTAGTAACAGTAGTGGATGGCCCTCGTGTGCGCTTTCATTTCAATTTTGGCAGTGATTCACTAAAGATATTTTTAAATATATCAACAAAGTAACTTTTTATGTTTTTATAATGTGAACTTCATATGACTTACATTGTTCATATATAAATATACATTCTGTTCATATGATTTACTATACTTAAATATAAATTAGTTCTTAAACATATTTTAAGTACCAATTGTTTTGTAGATTTCCAGTAAAAGCGTTCATAGACTCGGGAGCTCAAACTACAATAATGTCGGCGGCCTGCGCGGAGAGATGCAACATCATGCGACTGGTTGACACTAGGCAAGTGTTCTGAGTATTTAAATATGTACAGAAATGAGCTGCACGCCGTACCCCGCATGTAGTCCTCACTGGTAACAAGACGTGACTACAAACAGAAAGCCACCACAGCAGTCGTGTTATATTATATTCACGCTTGACCCACTTCACAATTAAATGACATAGTTTGTAGAAGTGGTACAATTTACATTAAATATGGAGATATTGGAAAACATGCTGGTTTCATGTTTGTTCTATTTGTGTTTTTGATACATTTTTTATGGTTGTAATGTTTGTGTTATGTATTTTTATATTTTCAATTTTTATCTTCAAAACATATTAAAATGACTAGCGGCCCACTCGCGGCGTCGCCTGCATACCACGATTGATTATATAGTTTATACATTCAACAACAAGGGCGCTTGCAGCAGTAAACAGCGTTGAATTATTTTAATTTTACATTATCTCAAAAAGTATACGTCCAATTTACATGCTATAAAATTCCTTGATGATGGAATAACTTTCGCTCGTAAGTTTCAATATCTTTGTCACAAAATATTTACTGTGACTTATTTATAAGAGACAGACGTGGGGCAGACGTGGGCTATCACTGACTTCATTTTAGAACTAATGAAACTGAATGTTTTTGAAGTACATTGTGCTTACATGTATTTAACTATTTCTGAAGAGCACGCGACTAAAGTAATACGATGGCGTTCTTAATTATTGTTATTTAACTATTTAAGACTAACTAAGAATTAAATCGTATTGTTATATGGCCTATAGCACTCCTTAAGAATGTAGCTTTTTTAAAAAAACAAGCAAAAAGAAAATCCAACTAGTAATTCCATAGATGTTCGCGTTTAAACAAACAAACTCTTCCGCTTTATTATATTAGTATAGATAATAAAATGGAACATAAACCTTTATTTAAATTTTCCTTTTTTTGAAAATTAATGTATAACTTTGTCACATTTAACTTATTTAACTTGTTAAATTGTCTCTGAAAGCTTATGTGTTACAAAATTAAAGCCTCACTATTTAACATATGTTTCTATAATAAGTTTATTGTATGATAACAGATGGGCGGGAATAGCCAAGGGGGTGGGTGTTCAGCGCATCATTGGTCGCATTCACATGGTGCAGATGCGCATCGAGAAGGACTTCCTGACTACCTCCTTCTCCGTGCTTGAGGAACAGCCCATGGACATGCTGCTGGGGCTGGACATGTTGAAGAGACATCAGGTTATATTAATATTATAAATTTGACGGGGAATGGTGAAAGCCGATAATATCAGGAGCTAATGGTTTGAATTGAAGAATTGTTTCTATATTGGACAGTATATTTTTCGAAAGAAGGCTTCGTTCTTTGTCTCCTACGTTCTGTCCCCTGCACTGAATCTACTTATGCCATGCATGCACATGCATGGCATAAGTAGATTCATTCACAACTGCGCAGACGACAGTGGACCGCGCCCGGCCGTGCAGGTCTTTCTCGGTTAAACGCCTACCAGTGCTGAAATAAATTAGTGTCTTTGTCTTTCTCATGGGGTGATCGGAGCTTGGTTCAATTGAACCCCCAAAAGACACAAGTTTGCGCGTTAACCCCCCGAACACCCCATTTACCGTGTCGTCAGTCTTCCAAAACACTCCCATTAACGTATTAATGTTTTGAGTGATTGTCAGTATCGCGATCAACTGGAAAGCAAGGTCATATTGGCCTCGAAAAAACGGTGTCATCGGCAGAGTGTGACAGTACTTCACGCCAAGACGTCAATTGGCTCTCTATTCGGTTCGGTATTAGGTTCGGCCTCATTTGGAGTACTGTTCTCACACCTTTACGCAAGCAGGGTAGACAGAACCCAGGTTCCCAGCAGCCTAGTGTTAGGACACTCCATTCCCATAAAGACGCTTTCGTTTCCCGCTTTCTGTCGAATATTCAACTTTCTTCAACTCAAGTGAGAATTGAACCTACGACCTTTTGCGTTTACAGTCGCACATTTGTGCCTGAGTCGGGTCTCATATAGTATATTATATAAATATTGGCATATGTATTGTTCATTGTGAAAGGTTGTGTATATTAACATTTTTGCATACGTTAAGTTAAAGTATTTCTAATATATATGTATTCATTTACAAATAAACGCTACATTTGTTTCTGCTTCTGGTCAGTGGCCGTTTGAATGTTTCATAAATATGTATGTGTTATCTAATTATATATTTTTGCGTTTGATAAGGTAGCTTTAATTGAAACTGAGCTTAACGGAACACAAAAGAAATTAATCAACACAACCAGTGTGTTTAAATCCAACCTATGTTAATATTCTTTATTTTATTAGATAAAAATCAAGTGGACTTTTAGGATCCCATTGTTGTAAGCCCATCTGTCCATCCATCCTTTGTGCATGTCTGTCTGCCTATACATATAATCTGTGCGTGCAGTGCGACATCGACCTGAAGAAGAACGTGCTCCGCATAGGCACTACGGGCACGGAGACGCCGTTCCTCAGCGAGTCGGAGCTGCCGGAGTGCGCGCGGCTGTCGGGCGTATCCGAGGACGAGCTGGTGGCGCAGTCGCTGCGGGACCACGACGAGCGCCAGCTGCGGGAGGCCGTCGACAAGTCCACACGAGGTGCGAGGAACTGATACCAGACTCACTAGGTTACCGGGTCATTGCCTAAAATATTGCGAAAGGAACAGTTGAAGAGCGTCATTGCAAAGTCGAGTGTCGGACAAAAACAACTCCTCTTGAAATCATAATAAAAACCGTAACAGCTTCACTTTTTGTTTATTTGCGTAGTTAGTTAACTCAACGCCGTGGATTTCAACGGCCTAACTCAACCCTAGCCGGAAGGAATCTAACGTGAAGACACCCCGCTCCCCACACCACCGCCCATTTTAGAGACATTGCTACATTAAGTGTCGAAACTCAACACCGCGCTTTGTTTTGTTACCAAAACGAGGAAACGGAAATAATTCAGAACCTTCACGGCGTCTTTACACACAACATATTTAATATATGTGTATAGAACGCAAAGATAACGTCTGTGTTTGCGTCTTTGTTCAGCACTCTGATAAGAATGTATGTGAAAGTTTCACTGCAATATCGCGTTGGTTGGTTGTTTGGTTGCTTTGAACGTTGAACTCACGATCGAGTGCGAGAGTGGCCTTAGTGTGTCGAGATATTTAACGAATTTCAATTAAATGAACATAATAAACATTTAGATGTATGAAAGTTCAAACAAAAATGTTATAGTTATATATATTTCATTCATTTGGAGATGATAACTTTCTTTTTTTTTTATTTCATTTGTTGTATGTAATACGAGATTATACATTAGTTCCGTATAACATTGAAATTGCAACTACTATTTAAGCATTTATTTTTGACGACGTAGTAAAAAATATGGCGTGAAATAATAAAACTTAAACCATTTACATAATAATTATTATGTAATGTGGCTATTTATATTATTAATTTAGTAATTCAGAATATTTCAACAAGTCTGAGCCATCTCAGTGGATCTACTTGAATATGGTTTTATATATCCTTTAAAAACGTTGTCTTGAAATGGAAGTAGATCCGGTCGTATGTTTTAATTTGTTATATTTACTGTACTGAAAATCTCTTCTATTGCGCCTCCAGGAGGAGGAGAAGGAGACGCTCTTAATGTACATTTCAAAAAAAATGTTTAATTTCTTACAGCGTCTTTTTACTTTCCTTATTCCTATTAAATATGTAGATTGTTTTTTGTAGATTTATTAAGATATGTAACTGTTTAAGCATGAAACTGTTCCAATACAGCGATATTTACTGGTTCAAATACAACATGACGAATAACTTGCACACACACATATATAAATGTGAGTTTCAGTTGTATTGACCTCCTCTTTGGTAATTATCTCTTATCAGTTGAAAATAATGTTGATAGTAAAGTTGTCACTCACGTAGCCGCATATATTCATTTAGAACTTAACATTATCAACTCTATTAAACTACATCTCATATTAGTATTTTCAAAGTTATTGATAAATGCAATAGAAATAATACAGAAAACTAGAATATTTTAAATTTTATTTCCAATTTCAGTTCTTTTAAACAGAAGTCATTTATTTTGTAATCACAAAAAGTATTCGTAAGGTAAATATTAAATGTCAATTTACTTCTTACTCTTATTTAAATATTAAAATTCGGTAATTAGTTCATTTTATGCGTGTCGTATACAGACTCAGGCGCGGGGGGCTCGTCGTCCGCGTCCGCGCCCGCCCCCGCCGCGCCCGCCGCGCCCTCCGCCGCCGCCGGCAACAGCAGCAGGATTGGTGAGTGAACTTTTGCACGTGGTGCGCGGTTGAGCACCACGTGCAATCCAGGTTGCGTCAGTCGTCTCGACAGTAGGGTATTGGAAAACCGATATTTGTCGCTTTGTTTAAGCACTTCTATTTATTACTAAACAACCGTAAATAAACTCTACTACTACTGTAAGGACTAATAAAATATGTACTAATATTTTATTAGTCCTTACAGATCTTGTCTTTGTTATTAAATTATTTTATAACCGTTTGTATGTTAGTACAAAAATAATAGTATTATGTATATTTTACTTTAATTTTTAGTTTTAGTTTTGCTTTGCTTTGCTTGTGCAACTAATATAGATAAAGACGGAATTGTATAATCAAAACTTTCAACTAATTGTATAAAATATGTTTTTATTTATTTTCTTATCTAGAAGCAGAGAGATCCATTTAAAAAAGTCCCGTCTCGTTTCTTGCGCTGGTTTTTCTCTGGTCTGAGGCACTTCAGTGAACCGGTGTTGAATTACTTGACGTTCAACAAATGAAGGATTCGATTCGGCTCTCTTATTAGGAATAAAAATATTTGATTTGACTTTTACCTCCGTAAAACTTACCATCGACTTATTACTACTGATTTAATGTTAGATAAACTCTAATTAGATTCCTTGAGTGTTACTGGGATATTTTTTTTATAAACACTATTTAATTCTATTTATATTTTTCTACACACTAGCGTTTTGTCATTTACATTTTCAGTATATTTCTTTTATGATCCTTTTTTTTACAACTATCAAGTAACTAAAGCTGTCAGTCAACTCTTATTTTTTTGTTTGTTCCGTCTGCATCAGTCAGTTTTACTTGCTATGTAATAATCTCACAGGTTCATATCCTACTTCAATAAAAGAATATATGAAAGTAAGCGTGTTTTCAGCGCCAACGCTGACCAACCCGAGCCTGACCATCTTGGCCTCGGACAGGTTCTCGGAGACTGACGTCGAGGAGATCGTCGCACTCGGATTTACTAGGGAACAGGTAACAATAATAATAATATTTATATATTACATCGTTTTAGCTAAAATAAGAATTATTCTTTTAAGGATTTCTTGACCACTAAATTTAACATAAATGATAGGAATTATCGAATAATTCTAGGTCAACGTAAACTATCCTTTAGGCTTTGATTAACGTTAAAATTTCATGAACATGCAGCGAAAAAGAAACATTGTTTCATTGTTTGATGTGATCCAAAGTAGAATTAAGTAATTGATAAAAATTGCAACTTCAGTGACCGCCTTCGAGCTAGGCTTTCTGTGCTAATGCGCGTTGTACTCCGGAACCCGCACCGCCATCGCTTATATGTATGTAGCTTACTGACGATATTACCATTTGTTTATGTTCCAGGCGGTGGTGGAACTTCGGCGGTTCAATGGCGACAAGACACAAGCGACGGTGGCGCTCTTCGCCAAATCACTTAAATTCTAAACACTACTGAAGGCCTCTTTATTTATTTATTATCTATATATACAGTATAAATATACAATTTATAAATATATATTGACTTCAATTGTTTAGTGTTATATTATAACGCGATTATATTGTTTTCCTAACAAATTGACTATTCACTTTATAGATATTTCTTTTGTTAATAATATTATTTGTTTAAGCAACCTTTTTTATATATTTGCTTGTTTGATTAAGTTTCGTCTTGTTGCGACAAGTCGTCGCCTTGTGTACAACTTTTATGCACATTATAAACCCTAAATGCCTATAGAGAAGTACACTATAGTATATACTATAAAATAGGTTATTACATAAGGGTGTAGGTAGATAAATAAATAAGCAATCAATCACTATTCTACGGGGTAATTTGAAGGACGTCACTAGTGGAGGGGGTGGGGGACGTCTAATAAGGTCCAGCAATATGCATATCGATATTGCAAGTTTGATTTTTTTTAAAATTTGTATGTATGTTTGTGTATTGTAAACGAACGTGAAACTAGTTATGAATGTATGACAGTAGGTTTTTTTTGTACTACCCTATAGAAATTTATTATATATATATATGAGTATCAGTTTCTAAACGATGGTAGTGGATCTGAAACCTTATGCTTGAATTTTTACTTGTTTTAATTTTAATTCTTATATCTATTTTATTTGTTTAAAATATAATATGATATATGATATTATGTGAATAAACTGAAGTGTTCTTAATTTTTAGGTTTCCTACAATGATATAACTTTGAAAGAAAGATAACATAAGATTATAAAAGGAGTAATAAATAGTGTTAGGAGCAAGAGCGCCACTACCAACGGTTTAGGCACCGTGTCTGCCTTTGACGTTACTCTACTACTACTTAATAATGGTAATAGTTCATGAATTATTTAAGGTCGTCGTGGCGCAGCGGCACAAGAGCGTGACTGTAACGCGACGGTTGTGGGTTCGATCCCACTCGAGGGAATGAATTATGATTTTTTTTATTTTTCATTTCTTCGCTCTGGCACCAAGGCAAAAGCCCGGCGTTGAGTTTCGCCACTCAACACGCAATGCGTCAAAAATTCGGTGAATAGTAGGGGAATAGAGTGTCTTAACACTGGGTTCCCTCTGCCTACCCTGCTGTTTGCGGGATACAGCGTAAAGCTGATATTTCTTTATTTATTTAATTTCAATACTGAAAATATATAAAAGAACAAAAAAAGGAATTTCCAAGATCGTTCGTAATTTGTAAACTCTCTGCATTACTGACTTGACAATAAAAGACGGAGAGATTTCCCGCTAACCTGACAATATACACGAACAAGTACTATTTTTATTATTTGCCTCATACTGACTCGGACCCGGTATGTCCTGGTGAATAATGTATACCTAGGTTATATTAAAACTGACTCCACTTGGGTGTCGCTCCACTACTCAAGTGGTGTTGGTTCAATACTGTTTTGTATTTGTATTAATGTAATTATTATACAGCATTATATAAACGCATTTCTGGTGTATTTGATTGAACACTGAATAAATATTATATGAATATTTTCGTTTTATTTATACTTCCTGATTCAGCTTCACGGCGTTTGCGTTGAACTGTGGTACCCCTCGTGGCCGGCAGGACCGTGGTGTAAATATAAAAGAAGTCTTTCTTTACAGGTTATCATTTACTTGTTACATTAAAGTGTAAACTTTGTGTGAACACAAAAAACAAAGCAACGCATCGGTTGCATTTAAAAATGTCTGTGCGGTATTTAGAAGATATTGTGACCGTCCGTACTTGTCAAAGATGGTTTAGCAAATTTAGAGCCTTCGTGATCCCATCCTTGATCGATAATTACGTTTTGCGATCCATGTTGCCAAAATAATCCACATTGAACAAGTCGAAAAATTGCAGAAGACTGCCATTCTTCTGGAATAACTGCTGGAGATCAGGTTAAACCTCATGGGTTTGTGTTTAAGTAAAACATTTGGAGTCCACATTAATTAACGGAAGATAATGCCCGGCCGCGTACTGCAATGGTATACCTACAACAAAAACACCCGTCCGTGTTCACCCAATATTGTACCATCTGATATAGAGGCCAAGGTTTATCGCGATGGTTGTGGGTTCGAGTCAAGACATTATAGACATCAGTCAGCTTGTGTGCGAATAGGACCTGGCATATACTGTTGATTAGACAGTCAATTGAGTGACAAACACGGTATCAATAGTAATAACAAGTATTCGTTCAATCCGTCTGTGTCTGGGGTGAAGGCGACCTGAAGGTAAATTGCCCAAATATTTCTAAAACGATCCGCGAGACTATTGAAATACAAAAACATTATAATTTCAATAGAGGAAATTTGTACCATCTGAAACTCTCAAAAACGTTTCAGTCTCAAGAGGTGTGGTGGACACCAGAGCGTTCGCTCATTCTGGCAGAATCTAGGACAGTACGCGAGGCAATTATGAAACGATCAAATGATATGATATGAGATCTTTTCGGTTTAATTGGGTGTCGTATTTTCAAAATCTTAGAAATTATACGACAATATTTTCCTATCTGTAACCTACATAGAAATATTTTATAAAATGATTGAGTGTTTGATAAAATATAAACAAGCGTATAAAAAATTCGGCGTAGCTTGACTTGCACGTATGGCTTAGTGGTTCAAATCCCGGTACGTTCAAACTTGTATATGTTCTCTAATGCAAGTAAGATGTAAAAGAGACGCCGGCCCCCCCTCAATTCTGGCCCTGTGTGTTTCACGTCGTGACTAATATTTACTAAAAAAGAAAATGTCTATGGATATATATGCATTAGAAGCATGTATCAAAGATTTAATTCATGCCTTCGCTGGGTTGCCCTCTTTGGTTCTCATAAATAGATAACCATATTAACAGCTAGACTACACTAAACCCATAGACTTCCTACACATTTACTACATCTAAAGATTAAAGGAAATATTTTAACAATTCGAACCAGTAGTTTCTGAGTATAGTGCGTTTAATCACACAATTTCTTCAGTTATAAAACTGTTCGTGAAGTTTACCTATCAAATATTATTAAGCAAATTATAAAGAATTTTATATTTGAATGATCGTCAATCATGTAACTAATGACGTGTTTCACTGACTTTAAGTTGTATCAATGAAAGTTAAAGAGTCCCAAAACCTTACTTTAGGGTTTCGTCATTGCCATGCGTCACCAATTCAGTGTCGTCTTAATATATAAATACTTTTAATAAACGCTCTACTTATATACGAAAACATTTAAAAAGTTTACAGGCTTATTTAAGTATATAATAAGTATGTACTGAAAATTAGTGCCCACGCTATTAATCAATTTGAAATGGAATTTAAAATGGGTTTTTTTTAATATACCTAAAAGTATAAAAAGGAACTGTTTTTAATCTAGTTTACTAGACTGGGCTTTAAGTGATACAAAATTTAGCACGGCAAAGAAAATACTTAGATGAATCAAAAAGGCACAAAGCAGATGTACCTACAGCTGGTAGTGGGTTGCATTACATATAAATAAAACACAATGTTTTTAATAATAATATGTTTATATACCGGTGTTGTGCAACATTGTTGTCGAAGATCATTCAAATAATCAAAATGATAGAAAAACACTGAAAATGCTTAACGTAATTAACGTAATTGGTTTTAAGCCTGGGACCAGCGTACAGTTGATAGTACTTAACTTCACCGGGACAAATAATATATACGAGAATAAGATATATATATATATATATATATATATATATATATATATATATATATATATATTATAATCTGCTTAATAATATTTGATAGGTAAACTTCACTATAAAAAATTGATGTACGCAGGATTAGAACGCGTTCGTTGGTATCCCTACCGTCACGCACCTGTTGCCGGATAAGCTATTCTTCCTGAAACATCAATTTTTTACACGAAATTTCGTTCAAAATTCGGATAACAAAAGCACTGCTCGTCCGTTGACGCTGTGTTTTTGTATTCCGAGAGAATGTATTAATAACCCTAAAACACATACAGCGTGAGTACTGAGTTCCTCAAACGCATACGTTTTTATGGTTTGTTAATATATTCTTCAAAAATTTTAATCTTTTAAACTACCAAAACTTCACAAGCTCTACAAGCTTGGCTTGTTACCCCATTGCGGGAAATAGATGGTTCCATTCCCCCGCCGTGGTAACAGGATACGAGACAGGCACGGCGACGTAGATTTACGCCACTCAACACCTGCCTCTCCTAGCTAGATAGTAGCTAGTTCACATCGAGCGCGCTGTAGCGCTACATTTAGTTATTCTCAATACTTTGTTACAAATTGCCCTCAACAAATGTTTGACAATGCAATGTAAGCAGAGGGAGACTCGTGCTAAGACACTTCGCTCCTTTCACTTTCCGCCGAATTCTGGACAAATTTATTATCACGCTTGTATTTGGTCGACGTGTACGTTGGAACTATGTAAGAGATATGATATTGGGTGACAATATCTATGAAATATGATATTAGGTACCATAAAATGGTATCATCGAGCTGGACTGATGATGGAGCCAGGACATGAATAGGGAATCTTTTCAGTGTCTATTAGTAAATCACTCGAGTGTAGGCTCATGTCATTTATAACACCGAGCACTTTCGCCAGCACTTGTACCGCTTAGAGTATTAAAACGTGTTTTTTTTAATTTTCTTTAAGAACATGTATGTACCTACATATATTTACTATGCTCACAATAAGTCTAAAATTGTGAAACAAAATTATTTGATGACGAGAGCTCTGAAGTCTAAGGCCACAAACGTTTGTTGCAGGTACATCTATCTCACTATCGAGTGTTCCTGAAGCAAGTATAGTAACAAACATTTCAATTTCAAGATTTGTTGAAATTTTTAGGGTTCCGTACCTTTTAAGGAGAAAAAGAACCCTTATAAGATCACTTTGTTGTCTGTCTGTCAAGAGTCTTTATCTCAGGAACGCTTGGAGATATCGAGATAAAATTCAAACCTTATAATCAATCAAAATATTTCTACATTCATTTAAAAAAGATATGTATAATCGTTTATGTTCAAAAAACACGTCTTTCGACTATAAAGAAAAATCTAAGTTGCTATTAAATCAGCTAGTTCAAGTGAAATATGAAAGGGCTCTGGCTAAGGTTAGCTTGAATTTTAGAAAAAGCTCGGTGGAGTCAGGTGGGGACCTGACTCGCGCTTGTCTTAATTAAATTTGCATTATATACAAATTCAGGCAATTTTGACTGCGGTCGGTACCAAATGCATCACACATTTACCATACTTCACGTGGGGTGAAAGCACGCGGTCTTGCGACTCTTTACTCTATCTATCGTACATTCTGCTTCATCTCACATCTCACTTCAGGAAAATTTCTGAAGGAAATTTAGATGCCCCGAAAATATCTGTTCAGTTGTTTTATTGATTTCAATAAATTGCAGTAAAATAATTATTTTATATTAGGAATTCATCTTCAAATGAATGCAAGATCAGTGTAAATGATAAGATATTAGAACAGGTGAATGAAGTGGTAT